>JAGTTL010002008.1:0-11091 GCA_036851935.1 Coregonus suidteri | reverse complement strand
TCAGTGTAGCTGATGCCAGCAGATATGCATGAATTGTGCGGACGGGAACAGTGAAAACCGAGAGATGTTTAAATTAGAAATTAGGGTAATTCATATATTAATCTATAATTCGAAGGCCTATGCTGCCAAACCACCTGACATGTGTTATGCAAGATCGAGGCAAATTATATCCGCTGGAGACAGATTTAGATATCATATACAGTTGAAGTCAGAAGTTTACATACACCTTAGCTAAATACATTTAAACTCAGTTTTTCACAATTCCTGACATTTAATCCTAGTAAAAATTCCCTGTTTTAGGTCAGTTAGGATCACCACTTTATTTTAAGAATGTGAAATGTCAGAATAATAGTAGAGAGAATGATTTATTTCAGCTTGTATTTCTTTCATCACATTCCCAGTGGGTCAGAAGTTTACATACACTCAATTAGTATTTGGTAGCATTGCCTTTAAATGGTTTAACTTGGGTCAAACGTTTCGGGTAGCCTTCCACAAGCTTCCCACAATAAGTTGAGTGAATTTTGGCCCATTCCTCCCGACAGAGCTGGTGTAACTGAGTCAGCTTTGTAGGCCTCCTTGCACGCACACGCTTTTTCAGTTCTGCCCACAAGTCTTCTATAGGATTGAGGTCAGGGTTTTGTGATGGCCTCTCCAATACCTTGACTTTGTTGTCCTTAAGCCATTTTGCCACAACTTTGGAAGTTTGGGGTCAATGTCCATTTGGAAGACCCATTTGCGACCAAGCTTTAACTTCCTGACTGATGTCTTGAGATGTTGCTTTAATATATCCACATAATTTTCCTTCCTCATAATGCCATCTATTTTGTGAAGTGCACCAGTCCCTCCTGCAGCAAAGCACCCCCACAGCATGATGCTGCCACCCCCGTGCTTCACAGTTGGGAAGGTGTTCTTCGGCTTGTAAGCCATCCCCTTTTTCCTCCAAACATAACGATGGTCATTATGGCCAAACAGTTCTATTTTTGTTTCATCAGACTAGAGGACATTTACCCAAAAAGTACGATCTTTGTCCCTATGAGCAGTTGCAAACCGTAGTCTGGCTTTTTTATGCCAGTTTTGGAGCAGTGGCTTCTTCCTTGCTGAGCGATCTTTCAGGTTATGACGATATAGGACTCGTTTTACTGTGGATATAGATACTTTTGTACCCGTTTCCTCCAGCATCTTCACAAGGTCCTTTGCTGTTGTTCTGGGATTGATTTGCACTTTTTGCACCAAAGTACGTTCATCTCTAGGAGACAGAACGCGTCTCCTTCCTGAGCGGTATGATGGCTGCGTGGTCCCATGGTGTTTATACTTGCGTACTATTGTTTTTTGTACATATGAACGTGGTACCTTCAGGCATTTGGAAATTGCTCCCAAGGATGAACCAGACTTGTGGAGGTCTTCCATTTTTTGTCAATTAGCCTATCCAAATGATGTCAATTAGCCTATCAGAAGCCTCTAAAGCCTTGACATCATTTTTTTGAATTTTCCAAGCTTTTTAAAGGCACAGTCAACTTAGTGTATGTAAACTTCTGACCCACTGGAATTGTGATACAGTGAATTATAAGTGAAATAATCTGTCTGTAAACAATTGTTGGAAAAATTACTTGTGTCATGCACAAAGTAGATGTCCTAACCAACTTGCCAAAACTATAGTTCATTAACAAGAAATTTGTGGAGTGGTTGAAAAACTAGTTTTAATTACTCCAACCTAAGTGTATGTAAACTTCCGACTTCAACTGTAGTTCTTCATAATATAGGCCTACTATCGCATTGCTGTCTCTCTCCCCATTCAAACTTTCCTTGTCAATTAATTTGATAGGCTACATTGTTTTAGCATTATCCAAGGCCTAGGTTTTTGATAGCCAACATTTGACGGGTATGCGTGTGAATTTGCTAATTCTCTCTGTCCATTCAGAAAGTTTCCTAAAGTAAATTCATTCATTTCTGTTGTTGCTCATTGGGATGGGTCTGTCGCGTTATCAATTTGGCAGAGCGCTTGGCCTCTGGCCATGGTCCTGATATTGTCACTCCCACCTCGGAGATGCACAAAAGAGCCGAGCACTGGGCTGGCACATAATAATATAATAAAAATATGCCATTTAGCAGACGCTTTTATCCAAAGCGACTTACAGTCATGCGTGCATACATTTTTGTGTATTGGTGGTCCCGGGGATCGAACCCACTACCTTGGCGTTACAAGCGCCGTGCTCTACCAGCTGAGCTACAGAGGACCACGGCACATCATCTGGATAGCACAGGATAGCCTATACGTGTTTCCCTTTTACCAAGGCTTCTCCCAAATCTTACAACATGCCACTACACATTGTGCCGCTGTGTTCTGAATTACATATTTTTTATACTGAATGTAAGTGCATTCGGAAAGTATTCAGACCCCTTGACTTTTTCCACATTTTGTTAGGTTACAGCCTTGTTCTAATATGGATTTAAAAAACAATGTTCCTCATAAATCTACACATAATACCCCATAATGGCAAAGCAAAAACAGGTTTTTAGACACCTTAGGCAGTGATTACAGCCTTGAGTCTTCTTGGGTATGACGCTACAAGCTTGGCACAGCTATTTTCAGGTCTCTCAAGAGATCTCAAGAGATGTTAGATCGGGTTCAAGTCCGGGTTCTGGCTGGGCCACTCAAGAACATTCAGAGACGTGTCCCGAAGCCACTCCTGCATTTTCTTGGCTGTGTGCTTAGGGTTGTTGTCCTGTTGGAAGGTGAACCGTCGCCCCAGTCTGAGGTCCTGAGCACTCTGGAGCAGGTTTTCATCAAGGATCTCTCTATACTTTGCTCCATTCATCTTTCCCTCAATCCTGACTAGTCTCCTAGTCCCTACCGCTGAAAAACATCCCCACAGCATGATGCTGCCACCACCATGCTTCACCGTGGGGATGGTGCCAGGTTTCCTCCAGACGTGATGCTTGGCATTCAGGCCAAAGAGTTCAATCTTGGTTTCATCAGACCAGAGAGTCTTGTTTCTCATGGTCTGAGAGTCCTTTAGGTGACTTTTGGCAAACTCCAAGCGGGCTGTCATGTGCCTTTTACTGAGGAGTGGCTTCCGTCTGGTCACTCTACCATAAAGGCCTGATTGGTGGAGTGCTGCAGAAATGGTTGTCCTTCTGGAAGGTTCTCCCTTTTCCACAGAGGAGTTCTGTCAGAGTGACCATTGGGTTCTTGGTCACCTCCCTGACCTGTGGTAAATTCAGTTGATTGGACATGATTTGGAAAGGCACACACCTGTCTATATAAGGCCCTTCTCCCCTGATTGCTCAGTTTGGCCGGGCAGCCAGCTCTAGGTAGAGTCTTGGTGGTTCCAAACTTCTTCCATTTAAGAATGATGGAGGCCAAGGTGTTCTTGGGGACCTTCAATGCTGCAGAAAGTTTTTGGTATGCTTCCCCAGATCTGTGCCTCGACACAATCCTGTCTCGGAGCTCTACGGACAATTCCTTCGACTTCATGGCTTGGTTTTGGTCTGACATTCACTGTCAATTGTGGGACCTTATATAGACAGGTGAGTTTCTTTCCAAATCATGTCCAATCAATTGAATTTACCACAGGTGGACTCCAATCAAGTTGTGTTAATAAGGTCTTTTATTTTGTTATTTTTAATAAATTTGCCAAAAATGCTAAAAACCTGTTTTCACTTTGTCATTATGGGGTATTGTGTGTAGATTGATGAGGATTAAAAAAAATATCAATTTTAGAATAAGGGTGTAATGTGACAAAATGTGAAAACTTTCCGAATGCACTGTACATTTAGGCTGACAGTTGGTTAAAGAAGTTCTTGCCCTGGGCCCCAGGATTGGTTAGTCCAGCCCAAATAAATGCCTCTGGTCCCATGCATGTTGGAACGTTCATTGTTAATGCTTTGCTTATTGGTAATGTGGTGCATTGGCACAGAACCATGTTGGTGGAAGATTCGTTGCATATATTATATATAGCCTAACTATAAATATAGCATCAAAGCGTGCCCTCCTTATAAGAAGAAAAATGCCCCGCAGCTGATCATAGTGTGGTGTAAAAAAGGTTCAGTCTGTAATATGTGCACATGGATGAAAAGGTGCACAAACGTATTTTGAGAAATCAACATTTCTGAGTAAACATGGGTGTGCTAGGTGTGTTGTTCAGCCAGAACTGCCCTCAAAAAGGTAATGCAGCTGTAACATTGTACATATCTTATTTATTACTTTTTCACTATGAAAAATGTGTCCAATAGGTCATGCTTAGCATTGACTGTCTCAAAAACATTAATGCACAATAAAGTGTTATCTAGGTTTAAAAGGTTCCAACCAACTATTGCCTCAAAACCAAAAAAGTTTTTGGTGGAAGTGGGTTACCGTTATTGACATAAAACCACAAGTAAAGATATGACTAGTTCTGTAAATTAAATTTAGAGCATTCGATTTTATTGGCCGACGCTGATGGCAACATTAGGCACCTTCCTTTGACATAAATTATCCCTGTGCAAGTTAAGCATCCATTTTGAAAACATATCCTCCTCTACTTCAACTATACTTATTGATTACAGTGGTGTGAACAATTTGATATATTTGGGTATTTCACACTGTCAGGAATAGCAAAACAAAAACTAAACCGTAATTTAAAATATGTAGTACTGAAAGTATTTTTTTTTTAAATTTGTGAGTTGAACTGATGTTTTGTCCAACCCCTTTAATATGTAATTGAATATTAAGCTGAGGTCAGCACTTACCAATGGCTGCCATGCAGGTGAGCAGGGAGAGGGTTCCCTGCCCGGACATCTTCTCCTTCACTTTGTACACTAGCATGCAGTGAGGGGGGAAATATTGCAACACTCAACCTTTGCAAATGAAATTTACATGTCTTCCTGCACTTTGTTTCCTGTGTGCCTCTTCATATAAGAGTGCGTCTCCACCCCCAAAAGTAGCTGCGGTAGTTCACTATCATTTGGGTGAGAATGTGGATGTACATTGCCGTCAGAAAGTATTCACAACCCTTGATGGGGTTCACTGGCCTACACACAATACCCCATAATGAGTATGGTTACATGCACACAATAATTGGATTATTGGAGATATTCAGATTAAGATAATAGTTTGATTAAAACATTTACATGCTTTGCAAGAAGAACAATTTCCTTAATAATCCTGTTTAAATGGACGCATCTGAAATCAGGCTACCTTATGGCACTCTGATAAATGCAGAAAATCGGCAATCAAAATAAAGTTTCTGTTTCTTCCACAGCAACCATGTTATTTTTGGGAAGCATATTGGATTCTGAATTTGAACATATAAAGTTTATGTGAAAATTCATGCTAAATGAAAAGCTGAAATGTTTTGAGTCAATAAGTATTCAACCCCTTTGTTATGGCAAGCCTAAATATGTTCAGGAGTACAACAGCCTTCATCAGGGTGACCCTGAGCTTATTTGGATATTCAGTTGAGTTTCATTTTATTTCACATATGAATATATCACATTTTGTCCCAATTGCCACATTGAACACATTGACATTTGATCTAATAAGATAAGTAGACTATGACAGCTCAGCACACAAATAGTCTGTGGGAGGAAGGGTTTAGGTACTCTTTTAACCACAATGCTCTATGACTATGTAGTGACATCCTTTTGACACTGACACGTACAGTGTGAATGTTGCTGAAGTTCAACACCCTCATGTTTGCTGTTTGTGCTGTTTTGCATTTTGTAATGCATTTTGATGTATCTATCGTTGTAATTATAGGCCTCATTTGCAAAAGAGAACTTGGTCTCAATATGACTCCCTGTCAAAATATGGTTAAATACAATTTTAAAATAAAATAAATATGATATAAGAAATCTTACATTAGAGCGTTGAAATCCCCCTGTGTTTGGACTGTCAGTGCACATCTTATTGCAGTGTGTTGCAGAGTGCAAAGTTCAGAGGATGTCCTCTGGGGATTGCAACATTGCCGTTCTGTTTTGAACTATCTACACACCATCTAGAAGTTTTTGTTTGTGTTGTCTCTTTCTTCCCGCCTCCTCTTCTACCCTATCCCAGGTCATTTGTTGCTTTTATGTGTTAGTTTTCCTTATATTTACTTATTGTAGCGTCTTTGGGTTTTAGAAAAGCGCTATAGAATCATATGTATTAAACGAAAAGACTCATTTCTGCAAATTAATAATTGCAGAACTGTAGTTTAATTTAGGCCTACATCTCTACTGATCTGGTTAGAAATAACATAACTAAGTAGTGCCATTCTGTTTCTGTGACTTCTGTATTCTCTGTGTGATCCAGACACTTTTAAGTATATTCTAATTCCTGTCATTCCTAGTTTTTTGGTAGCATTATTGATATCACAATATGTTTTCTCTTATAGGTCAAGCAGCCTGTAGACTATAGCATTTTATCAAAGGTGATGTGGCCACCGAATTAAACCACCATGCTACCCAACATTTCATTACTGAACTTAACTCAGAACTTTCTCTTTACTAGTTGCTATTTGTGGCAGGTTTCATCATAATCTATGTATAAACTCCCAGTCATTTATTGGGTAAAACACCACCAACGTTTCGGCATCACTTCAGGAATTACTGGGAGTTTATACATAGAGTGTACGACTCTCTTTATTTTTATAGCTTACAGTTTATTCACCGTTACACTAAATAAGTTCCCCTGCGTGTGCGCCAGCTCATGCTTTTTGTTAAAGTTCATCATAATAACAGTTTTTTTTTTTAAATAGACTCTGAACCAGCTTGGAATTTTATTTTGATTGATTGATTTTCATCCCGTCTTTCCACTGGATTTGTGTGCTTTTTGTGTCTTTGTTTTCTTAAAATTGTATTTTGACACTCTTATCCAGAGCGACTTACAGTAGTTAGTGAGTGCATACATTTTCAAACTTTTTTCATACTGGTCCCACGTGGGAATCGAGTAACCCGTGGGCATACCAAGTGTTATGACTGGGTGAGTTTCTTCTTTTTGTAACAGGATCCACCTAATGTTGCAGAAAAGAGGAATTGCAGAATTCTGACAAGTGGAGTATGATGTAAGTATGATGAAAGGTCACACAGACAGTGCTACCCCTGGGTGCCACAAGACCATAGTAGCCTGCTAAATTAAAGGCTAATTATCTGTGCAACTGTAAGCTAGCTTAATAACGTAAAGGAAGACATTTTCAATGCCAATAGAATTCCATTTACATTGAGAGTAATTCTTTGCAAATCAATGAATATCAGTATTTCATTGTTTGTGTTGATTTATTTTACCCCTCCACCCCCACCAGGCACCACCCTTTCCCTGTTTGAAGGATAACTTTTTTGTTGGGCATACATCCACCCCAACTTAATGTGGTACAGAAATACAACTACATTGACAGACACTAGTTTGACAATGAGACAAGATACTGAGGACACACATAAATATTTACAAACAAATAGACAGCATATCAACCCATCTGAGGAGATTTACATCCAATTTACAAAAATACATAAAATGACAAATGGGCAGTGGCGGCTCCTGAAAAAATTCTCAGGGGGGGCAATTTTTCTGATGATTTAGGTGACCTACACACATTTTAAAAAAGATATGTCCAGCAACAACATGAAGACAGGGGCAGCATATAAGTCAATACCAGAAGCATTTATTGACTGATCTCAAGTGTTGGCTTACCAGGGTTGGTGGAGCCCTCAGTTTCATCTTTGCCTCGCAAAGCTAACTCAAACACTCCGCAAAACTTCACACACTGGATTAGCCGGCTGAGGATGTGGCGGTTCTTGCTAATGTCGTAGTAAATATATTTGTTATAGTGAATATGGAATATGATATGTTGAGTAAAATGTTGTGCTAAGATCTATTTAGGTCAGGAGCTGGTTATAAGTTCTGTTCCTATCCAATAACAATGGACAAAAGGGTCCTATCTTGTCAGCCTTGTCAGTTTCAGTTCTCCAGTAAACTTGTGATTATCAACACTAACCTCATCGTTGTGGCGGCGGACAGCTAGCCTGTATCCCTCATCCAGTTGAGTGGGAATGTTCACTCTCCCCAAAGCAGACAATCTCAAACAGCTATCCATGTGGGTCTTTGACAGCTCATGTTTCTTAATCTTTCCTGAAAGATGGTGCATGTCCGTTACACACCAGTCGCTGTCCAAGCGGTGCTGTCTGCCGTGCCGCCTTCAGGGTGAAAGAGTAAGCAGGGGTAGCAGAAGACTGCATTAGCTACATCGCAGCCTGCTAGCCAGGTTTTTTTCGTTCGTACCAATTTTTGGAAAATCCTCGGGTGTAGGACTTCCCCCCTTTAGTAGAAACCTGTTGAATTATTAAATTTGGTCTGGGAGGTCCTAATTGTTTCGTTGCCAATTTATCTTGATTTGTTCGCCGACAAAAAGTAACTTATTTCAAAGAGACAATCGAGTTGCACTGAACGCTATAGCCATCTTGATAGTAGTACGTGAATTGATTGATGAGGCTACCCGCTCTTTTCTTAGTTACGTTCATGGTTACGTTACGTATGACGAAAGCGCGTAAGTGCAAGCCCTCAGAAACCCATAGAGATTGTATTGAAAGCTCTGATATTTGAAAAAAAATAGATTTTACATGGGAGTCTATGACAGACTTCTGGGCGATTTTCAACCTGACTGAAATCGCCCCAAAAGGGGGGGGGGGCATTTGAAGCACGACTTTAGCCTGATTGGACATTTAGTGGCACTGTGGCAGATCAGACGTCTAGATTACAACACTGATAACTACTGTTGCCGTGTGATATAATTGATTAGAAAAAAAATCCCTTCCTTTTCCCGTTTGGCAGTGCGTCGCCCATATCGCCCTATTGAACACACCGCCCCTGCAAATGGGTGGGGTGAATGTTTTGAGGTAATGTATATCAATATCTACACTTCCTAAACCCTCTTTGGCTACACCTATTCTACACCTATACTACACCTATACTACACCTACAGTGGGGAAAAAAAGTATTTAGTCAGCCACCAATTGTGCAAGTTCTCCCACTTAAAAGATGAGAGAGGCCTGTAATTTTCATCATAGGTACACGTCAACTATGACAGACAAAATGAGGAAAAGAAATCCAGAAAATCACATTGTAGGATTTTTTATGAATTTATTTGCAAATTATGGTGGAAAATAAGTATTTGGTCAATAACAAAAGTTTCTCAATACTTTGTTATATACCCTTTGTTGGCAATGACACAGGTCAAACGTTTTCTGTAAGTCTTCACAAGGTTTTTCACACACTGTTGCTGGTATTTTGGCCCATTCCTCCATGCAGATTTCCTCTAGAGCAATGATGTTTTGGGGCTGTCGCTGGGCAACACAGACTTTCAACTCCCTCCAAAGATTTTCTATGGGGTTGAGACCTGGAGACTGGCTAGGCCACTCCAGGACCTTGAAATGCTTCTTACGAAGCCACTCCTTCGTTGCCCGGGCGGTGTGTTTGGGATCATTGTCATGCTGAAAGACCCAGCCACGTTTCATCTTCAATGCCCTTGCTGATGGAAGGAGGTTTTCACTCAAAATCTCACGATACATGGCCCCATTCATTCTTTCCTTTACACGGATCAGTCGTCCTGGTCCCTTTGCAGAAAAACAGCCCCCAAAGCATGATGTTTCCACCCCATGCTTCACAGTAGGTATGGTGTTCTTTGGATGCAACTCAGCATTCTTTGTCCTCCAAACAAGACAAGTTGAGTTTTTACCAAAAAGTTATATTTTGGTTTCATCTGACCATATGACATTCTCCCAATCCTCTTCTGGATCATCCAAATGCACTCTAGCAAACTTCAGACGGGCCTGGACATGTACTGGCTTAAGCAGGGGGACACGTCTGCCACTGCAAGATTTGAGTCCCTGGCGGCGTAGTGTGTTACTGATGGTAGGCTTTGTTACTTTGGTCCCAGCTCTCTGCAGGTCATTCACTAGGTCCCCCCCGTGTGGTTCTGGGATTTTTGCTCACCGTTCTTGTGATCATTTTGACCCCACGGGGTGAGATCTTGCGTGGAGCCCCAGATTGAGGGAGATTATCAGTGGTCTGTATGTCTTCCATTTCCTGATAATTGCTCCCACAGTTGATTTCTTCAAACCAAGCTGCTTACCTATTGCAGATTCAGTCTTCCCAGCCTGGTGCAGGTCTACAATTTTGTTTCTGGTGTCCTTTGACAGCTCTTTGGTCTTGGCCATAGTGGAGTTTGGAGTGTGACTGTTTGAGGTTGTGGACAGGTGTCTTTTATACTGATAACAAGTTCAAACAGGTGCCATTAATACAGGTAACGAGTGGAGGACAGAGGAGCCTCTTAAAGAAGAAGTTACAGGTCTGTGAGAGCCAGAAATCTTGCTTGTTTGTAGGTGACCAAATACTTATTTTCCAACCATAATTTGCAAATAATTCCATAAAAATCCTACAAATGTGATTTTCTGGATTTTTTTTCTCAATTTGTCTGTCATAGTTGACGTGTACCTATGATGAAAATTACAGGCCTCTCTCATCTTTTTAAGTGGGAGAACTTGCACAATTGGTGGCTGACTAAATACTTTTTTCCCCCACTGTATGCTACACCTATACTACACCTACGCTACACCTATACTACACCTATACTACACCTATACTACACCTATACTACACCTATACTACACCCATTCTACACCTATTCTACACCTATACTACACCTATACCAAGAGGTCAACAAACGACAACACCTATACCAAGAGGTCAACAAACGACAGATGAATGAGAAAATAAATACACACCACCATATTTACATTTCAATCTAGAATAAATAATCACATTTCAATGTAATCATATAGCCTACTGTGCAGTATTTACAAAATCCCAATAGTGTACCAATGTCATATTTAGGCTACAATGACCTAGTTCACACGTTAAGTTTGTATGCACAACAATTTAATCGTTTTTCTCTCAGACAAACCCATTAAAAGGATCCTTAAATTGTATCACAACTGATGCATGAGATGCATTGTACATCAGAACACTCCCATGTTAGCAGGCCAGTCCCATTTCTTGATCAGCCTGTTTGCACAGACAAGACAACAATGTATTTTCATGTGTTGTCCATAATCACAACCTTTAGCGTGGGTGGGTGGGTG
>JAGTTL010002007.1:0-11095 GCA_036851935.1 Coregonus suidteri | reverse complement strand
GGAGCGAAGAGTGGGGATTGAAGGGTTTAGATCAGAGAATGGGGATTGAAGGGTTTGGAATGATGGGGGTTTGAGAGGTGATTGAAAGGTTTGGGATCAAAGGGTTTGGATCGGAGAGTGGGGATTGAAGGGTTTTGGACCGAGGTTGAAGGGTGTAGAGCGGGGATTGAAGGGTTTTGGAGCGGGGATTGAAGGGTTGGTGAAGACGAGTGAAGGGTTTGTAGCGGGAGTGGGGTTTGATGGTTTTGGAGAGGAGAGTGGGGGATTGCAGGGTTTGGAGCGGGGATTGAAGAGTTTGGAGAGCGCGGAGAGTGAGATGGAAGGTTATGGACTGTGGATTGAAGAGGGGATTGAATGGTTTGGAGCAAGTCTTAGCGTCCTGTTCGCTAAGGGTTTGGAGCGGGTGAGTGGAGATTGAAGGGGTTTGTCAGGGAGTGGGGATTGATGGGTTTAGATCAGAGAATGGGGATTGAAGGGTATGGAGCGAGGTTTGAAGGATTTGGAGCAGGGAGTGGGGATTGAAGGGTTTGGAGCGAGTCTTAGCATCCTGTTCGCTAAGGGTTTGGAGCGGAGAGTGGGGATTGAAGGGTTTGGAGCGGGGATTGAAGGCGTTTGGAGTGTGGGGATTGAAGGTTTGGCGCGGAGAGAGAGGAAATTGAAGGGTTCGGAGTGGGGAGCGGGGATTGAAGAGAGGGTTGACAGTTTGGAGCGGGGATTGAAAGGGTTGGAGCGGGGATTGAAGGGTTTGTAGTGGGAAGTGGGGATTGAAGGGTTTGGAGTGGGGAATGAAGGGTTTAGAGCAGGGATTAAATGGTTTAGAGCAGGGATTGAAGGTTTTGGAATGGCGAGTGAAGGGTTTGTAGCGGGGAGTTGGGATCGACGGGTTTGAGAGGAGAGTGGGGCTTGAAGGGTTTGGAGTGGGGAGTGAAGGGTTTAGAGCGGGGATTGAAGGGTTTGGGGCGGAGAGTGGAGATTGAAAGGTTTGGAGAGGGGAGCGGGGAGCGGGGAGAGAAGATTGAAGGGTTTGGAGAGGGGATTGTATGGTTTGGAGAGGACAGATGGATTGAAGGGTTTGGAGAGGGGAGTGGGGAGGGTTTTGAACGGGGAGAGAGGGGATTGAAAGGTTTGGAGTGGAGAGTGGGGATTGAAGGGTATGGAGCAGGTATTAAAGGGGTTGGAGCGGGTACTGAAGAGTTTGGAGCGGGGATTGAAGGGTTTGCAGAGGAGAGTGGGGATTGAAGGGTTTGGAGCGGGGATTGAAGGGTTTGGAGCGGGGATTGAAGGGTTTGGAGCAGAGAGTGGAGATTGAAAGGTTTGGAGCGGAGAGTGGGAATTGAAGGGTTTGGAGCAAAAATTGAAGGGTTTGAGAGGAGATTGAAAGGTTTGGAGTGGGGAGTGGGATTTGAAGGGTGTGGAGCGGGAGCGGGGATTGAAGGGTTTGGCGCGGGGATTGAATGGTTTGGAGCGGGGAATGAAGGGTTTGGAGCGGGGATTGAAGGGTTTGTAGCAGGGAGTGGGGTTTGAAGGGTTTGGAGCGAGTCTTAGCATCCTGTTCGCTAAGGGTTTGGAGCGGAGAGTGGGGATTGAAGGGTTTGGAGCAGGGATTGAAGCATTTGGAGTGGGGATTGAAGGGTTTGGCGCGTGGAGAGAGGAAATTGAAGGGTTCGGAGTGGGGAGCGGGTATTGAAGAGGGGATTGACGTTTGGAGCGGGGATTGAAAGGGTTGGAGCGGGGATTGAAGGGTTTGGAGCGGGGAGTGGGGATTGATGGGTTTAGATCAGAGAATGGGGATTGAAGGGTATGGAAAGGGGAGCGGGATTGAAGGGTTTGGAGCGGGAAGTGGGGATTGAAGGGGAAGGAGTGGGGATTGAAGGGTATGCAGTAGGGATTGAAGGATTTGGAGCAGGGATTGAATGGTTTGAAGCAGGGATTTAATGGTTTGGAGCGGGAGTGGGGATTGAAGGGTTTGGAGCGGGGATTGAAGTGTTTGGAATGAAGAGTGAAGGGTTTGTAGCAGGGATTGAAGGGTTTGGAATGGGGATTGAAGGGTTTGGAGAGGAGAGTGGGGATTGAAGGTTTTGGAGCGGGGATTGAAGGGTTTGGAGTGGGGATTGAAGGGTTTGGAGCAGGGATTGAAGGGTTTGGAGTGGGAATTGAAGAGTTTGGATTAGGGATTGAAGGGTTTGGAGCAGGGATTGAAGGGTTTGGAATGGGGATTGAAGGGTTTGGAGAGGAGAGTGGGGATTTAAGGTTTTGGAGCGGGATTGAAGGGTTTGGAGTGGGGATTGAAGGGTTTGGAACGGCGAGTGAAGCGGAGAGTGGGTTTGAAGGAAGTGTTTGTAGCGGAATGGGGGAGTGAAGTGGGGGGATTGAAGTTTTTGTAGCGGAGAGTGGGGATTGAAGGGTTTGGAGCGTAGTGGGGATTGAAGGGTTTGGAGTATTGAGGGTTTTTTAGAGCGGGGATTGAAGGATATGGAGCGGGGATTGAAGGGTTGGGAATGGCGAGTGAAGGGTTTGTAGCTGGGAGTGGGGAGTGATGGGTTTGGAGCGGGGATTGAAGGATTTGTAGCGGGGAGCGGGTATTGAAGGGTTTGGGAGCTGGGAGTGAAGGGTTTGTAGTGGCGAATGGGGAATGAAGGGTTTGTAGCAGGGAGTGGGGATCGAAGGGTTTGGATCGGAGAGTGGGGATTGAAGGGTTTGGACCGAGGATTGAAGGGTGTAAAGCGGGGATTGAAGGGTTTGGAGCGGGATTGAAGGGTTTGGAATGGTGAGTGAAGGGTTTGTAGGGTTTGGAGAGGAGAGACGGGATTGAAGGGTTTGGAGCGGAGATTGAAAGGTTTGCAGGTGGGAGTGGGGATTGAAGGATTTGGAGCGGCGAGTGAAGAGTTTGGAGCAAGGATGAAAGGGTTTGGAGCGGGGGGTTTGAAGGTTTGGAGAGGAGAGTTGGGATTGAAGGGTTTGGAGCGGGAATTGAAGGGTTTGGAATGGAGAGCGTGGATTAAAGGCTTTGGAGAGGGGAGAGGAGAGGAGATTGGAGAGGAGAGCAGGGAGTGAAGGGTGTGGATCGGGGTTTGAAGGGTTTGGAGCGGGGATTGAAGGGTTGGGAATGGCGAGTGAAGGGTTTGTAGCTGGGAGTGGGGAGTGGGGATTGATGGTTTGGAGCAGGGATTGAAGGATTTGTAGCGGGGAGTGGGTATTGAAGGGTTTTGGAGCAGGGAGTGAAGGGTTTGGAGCTGGGAGTGAAGGGTTTGTAGTGGGGAATGGGGAATGAAGGGTTTGTAGCAGGGAGTGGGGACTGAAGGGTTTGGACCGAGGATTGAAGGGTGTAGAGCGGGGATTGAAGGGTTTGGAATGGTGAGTGAAGGGTTTGTAGCGGGAGTGGGGATAGAAGGGTTTGGAGAGGAGAGACGGGATTGAAGGGTTTGGAGCGGAGATTGAAAGGTTTGCAGGTGGGAGTGGGGATTGAAGGATTTGGAGCGGCGAGTGAAGAGTTTGGCGCAGGGATGAAAGGGTTTGGAGCGGGGATTGAAAGGTTTGGAGAGGAGAGTTGGGATTGAAGGGTTTGGAGCGGGAATTGAAGGGTTTGGAATGGAGAGCGTGGATTAAAGGCTTTGGAGAGGGGAGAGGAGATGAGAGTGGAGAGGAGAGCAGGGAGTGAAGGGTGTGGATCGGGGTTTGAAGGGTTTAGAGCGGGGATTGAATGGTTTGGAATAGGGAGTGAAGGGTTTTTAGCGGGGAATGAAGAGTGAAGGGTTTGTAGTGGGAAGTGGGGATTGAAGGGTTTGGAGCGGAGAGTGGGGATTGAAGGGTTTGGAGCGGAGAGTGGGGATTGAAGGGTATGGAGAGGGGAGGGAAACGTTTGGAGCGGAGCGGGAATTGAAAGGTTTGTAGCGGGGATGAATGGTTTGGAGTAGGGATTGAAAGGTTTGGAGCGGGATTGAAAGGTTTGGGGTGGGGAGTGGGGATTGAAGAGTTTGGAGCGGAGAGTGGAGATTGAAGGGTTTGGAGCGGAGAGTGGGGATTGAAGGGTTTGGAGTGGAGAGGGATTGAAGGGGGAGGGGGTTTGGAGGGAAGGGTTTGGGTATTGAAGGGTGTGGAGCGGGGAGTGGGGATTGAAGGGTTTGGAGCAGGGAGTGGGAATTGAAGGGTTTGGAGCGGGGATTGAAGGGTTTGAAGCGGGGATTGAAAGGTTTGGAGCGGAGAGTGGGGATTGAAGGATATGGAGTAGGGATTGAAGGGTATGGAGCGGGGAATGAAGGGTTTGGAGTGGGGAATTGAAGAGTTTGGAGCGGGGAGTGGGGATTGAAGGATTTGGAGCGGGGAGTAGGATTGGGTTTGGAGCGAGTCTTAGCATCCTGTTCGCTAAGGGTTTGGAGCGGAGAGCGGAGAGAGGGGATTGAAGTGTTTGGAATGGGGAGTGAAGCGGAGAATGAGGAATGAAGTGTTTGTAGCGGGTAGTGGGGATTGAAGGATTTGGAGCGGAGAGTGGGGATTGAAGGGTTTGGAGTGGGGATTGAAGGGTTTAGAGCGGGGATTGAAGGATATGGAGCGGGGATTGAAGGGTTGGGAATGGCGAGTGAAGGGTTTGTAGCTGGGAGTGGGGAGTGATGGGTTTGGAGCGGGGATTGAAGGATTTGTAGCGGGGAGTGGGTATTGAAGGGTTTTGGAGCTGGGAGTGAAGGGTTTGTAGTGGCGAATGGGGAATGAAGTGTTTGTAGCAGGGAGTGGGGATCGAAGGGTTTGGATCGGAGAGTGGGGATTGAAGGGTTTGGACCGAGGATTGAAGGGTGTAGAGCGGGGATTGAAGGGTTTGGAGCGGGATTGAAGGGTTTGGAATGGTGAGTGAAGGGTTTGTAAAGGGGGTGGGGATTGAAGGGTTTGGAGAGGAGAGACGGGATTGAAGGGTTTGGAGCGGAGATTGAAAGGTTTGCAGGTGGGAGTGGGGATTGAAGGATTTGGAGCGGCGAGTGAAGAGTTTGGAGCAGGGATGAAAGGGTTTGGAGCGGGGTTTGAAAGGTTTGGAGAGGAGAGTTGGGATTGAAGGGTTTGGAGCGGGAATTGAAGGGTTTGGAATGGAGAGCGTGGATTAAAGGCTTTGGAGAGGGGAGAGGAGAGGAGAGTGGAGAGGAGAGCAGGGAGTGAAGGGTGTGGATCGGTGTTTGAAGGGTTTGGAGCGGGGATTGAAGGGTTGGGAATGGCGAGTGAAGGGTTTGTAGCTGGGAGTGGGGAGTGGGGATTGATGGTTTGGAGCAGGGATTGAAGGATTTGTAGCGGGGAGTGGGTATTGAAGGGTTTTGGAGCAGGGAGTGAAGGGTTTGGAGCTGGGAGTGAAGGGTTTGTAGTGGGGAATGGGGAATGAAGGGTTTGTAGCAGGGAGTGGGGACTGAAGGGTTTGGACCGAGGATTGAAGGGTGTAGAGCGGGGATTGAAGGGTTTGGAATGGTGAGTGAAGGGTTTGTAGCGGGAGTGGGGATGGAAGGGTTTGGAGAGGAGAGACGGGATTGAAGGGTTTGGAGCGGAGATTGAAAGGTTTGCAGGTGGGAGTGGGGATTGAAGGATTTGGAGCGGCGAGTGAAGAGTTTGGCGCAGGGATGAAAGGGTTTGGAGCGGGGATTGAAAGGTTTGGAGAGGAGAGTTGGGATTGAAGGGTTTGGAGCGGGAATTGAAGGGTTTGGAATGGAGAGCGTGGATTAAAGGCTTTGGAGAGGGGAGAGGAGATGAGAGTGGAGAGGAGAGCAGGGAGTGAAGGGTGTGGATCGGGGTTTGAAGGGTTTTGGAATAGGGTTAGAGCGGGGATTGAATGGTTTGGAATAGGGAGTGAA
Organism: Coregonus suidteri; assembly: GCA_036851935.1. NCBI lineage: Eukaryota > Metazoa > Chordata > Actinopteri > Salmoniformes > Salmonidae > Coregonus > Coregonus suidteri. The sequence goes on along the minus strand of JAGTTL010002007.1, from coordinate 5,273 downwards.
GGGTTTTTAGCGGGGAATGAAGAGTGAAGGGTTTGTAGTGGGAAGTGGGGATTGAAGGGTTTGGAGCGGAGAGTGGGGATTGATGGGTTTGGAGTGGAGAGTGGGGACTGAAGGGTATGGAGAGGGGAGGGAAGGGTTTGGAGTGGGTACTGAAGGGTGTGGAGCGGGGAGTGGGGATTGAAGGGTTTGGAGCAGGGAGTGGGAATTGAAGGGTTTGGAGCGGGGATTGAAGGGTTTGAAGCGGGGATTGAAAGGTTTGGAGCGGAGAGTGGGGATTGAAGGATATGGAGTAGGGATTGAAGGGTATGGAGCGGGGAATGAAGGGTTTGGAGTGGGAATTGAAGAGTTTGGAGCGGGGAGTGGGGATTGAAGGATTTGGAGCGGGGAGTAGGATTGGGTTTGGAGCGAGTCTTAGCATCCTGTTCGCTAAGGGTTTGGAGCGGAGAGCGGAGAGAGGGGATTGAAGTGTTTGGAGCGGGGATTGGGGATTGAAGGGTTTGGAGCGGGGATTGAAGCGTTTGGAGTGGGGATTGAAGGGTTTGGAGCGGAGAGAGGAAATTGAAGGGTTTGGAGCGGGGAGCGGGGATTGAAGAGGGAATTGACGGGTTTGGAGCGGGGATTGAAAGGGTTGGAGCTGGGTTTGAAGGGTTTGGAGCGGGGAGTGGGGATTGAAAAATTTGGAGCGGAGAGTGGGGATTGAAAGGTTTGGAGCGAAGAGTGGGGATTGAAGGGTTTAGATCAGAGAATGGGGATTGAAGGGTTTGGAATGGGGGTTTGAGAGGTGATTGAAAGGTTTGGGATCAAAGGGTTTGGATCGGAGAGTGGGGATTGAAGGGTTTGGACCGAGGTTGAAGGGTGTAGAGCGGGGATTGAAGGGTTTGGAGCGGGATTGAAGGGTTTGGAATGGTGAGTGAAGGGTTTGTAGCGGGAGTGGGGTTTGATGGTTTTGGAGAGGAGAGTGGGGATTGCAGGGTTTGGAGCGGGGATTGAAGAGTTTGGAGCGGAGAGTGAGATGGAAGGTTATGGACTGTGGATTGAAGAGGGGATTGAATGGTTTGGAGCAAGTCTTAGCGTCCTGTTCGCTAAGGGTTTGGAGCGGTGAGTGGAGATTGAAGGGTTTGTGTCAGGGAGTGGGGATTGATGGGTTTAGATCAGAGAATGGGGATTGAAGGGTATGGAGCGAGGTTTGAAGGATTTGGAGCAGGGAATGGGGATTGAAGGGTTTGGAGCGAGTCTTAGCATCCTGTTCGCTAAGGGTTTGGAGCGGAGAGTGGGGATTGAAGGGTTTGGAGCAGGGATTGAAGCGTTTGGAGTGGGGATTGAAGGGTTTGGCGCGGAGAGAGGAAATTGAAGGGTTCGGAGTGGGGAGCGGGGATTGAAGAGAGGTTTGACGGTTTGGAGCGGGGATTGAAAGGGTTGGAGCGGGGATTGAAGGGTTTGTAGTGGGAAGTGGGGATTGAAGGGTTTGGAGTGGGGAATGAAGGGTTTAGAGCAGGGATTGAAGGTTTTGGAATGGCGAGTGAAGGGTTTGTAGCGGGGAGTTGGGATCGACGGGTTTGAGAGGAGAGTGGGGCTTGAAGGGTTTGGAGTGGGGAGTGAAGGGTTTAGAGCGGGGATTGAAGGGTTTGGGGCGGAGAGTGGAGATTGAAAGGTTTGGAGAGGGGAGCGGGGAGCGGGGAGAGAAGATTGAAGGGTTTGGAGAGGGGATTGTATGGTTTGGAGAGGACAGATGGATTGAAGGGTTTGGAAAGGGGAGCGGGGAGGGTTTTGAACGGGGAGAGGGGATTGAAAGGTTTGGAGTGGAGAGTGGGGATTGAAGGGTATGGAGCAGGTATTAAAGGGGTTGGAGCGGGTACTGAAGAGTTTGGAGCGGGGATTGAAGGGTTTGCAGAGGAGAGTGGGGATTGAAGGGTTTGGAGCGGTGATTGAAGGGTTTGGAGCGGGGATTGAAGGGTTGGAGCAGAGAGTGGAGATTGAAAGGTTTGGAGCGGAGAGTGGGAATTGAAGGGTTTGGAGCAAAAATTGAAGGGTTTGAGAGGTGATTGAAAGGTTTGGAGTGGGGAGTGGGATTTGAAGGGTGTGGAGCGGGAGCGGGGATTGAAGGGTTTGGCGCGGGGATTGAATGGTTTGGAGCGGGGAATGAAGGGTTTGGAGCGGGGATTGAAGGGTTTGTAGCGGGGATTGAAGGGTTTGGAGAGGAGAGTGGGGATTGAAGGGTTTGGAGCGGAGCGTGGGGGTTGAAGGGTTTGGAGCGAAGCATGGGGATTGAAGGGTTTGGAGTGTAGCATGGGGATTTAAGGGTTTGGAGCGTAGCGTGGGGATTGAAGAGTTTGGAGCGGAGATTGAAGGGTTTGGAATGGGGAGTGAAGGGTTTGTAGCGGGGAGTGGGGATTGAAGGGTTTTGAGAGGAGAGTGGAGATTGAAGGGTTTGGAGTGGAGAGTTGGGATTGAAGGGTTTGGAGAGGTTAAGGGGAAGGGGATTGAAGGATTTGGAGCGGGGATTGAAGTGTGTGCAGAGGGGTGTGGGTATTGAAGAGTTTGGAGCGGGGAATGAAGTGTGTGCAGAGGGGAGTGGGTATTGAAGGGTTTGTAGCGGGGATTGGGGATTGAAGTGTTTGGAGAGGAGAGTGGGGATTGAAGGGTTGGAGCGGAGCGTGGGGGTTGAAGGGTTTGGAGCGGAGCATGGGGATGATTGAGCGTAGGGATGAAGGGTTGGAGCGTAGCTTGGGGATGAAGGGTTGGAGCGTAGCGGCGGATTGGGGATTGGAAGAAGATGTTGGAGAGAGGAAAGGGGGAGTGAAGGGTTTGTAGCGGGGAGTGGGGATTGAAGGGTTTTGAGAGGAGAGTGGGGATTGAAGGGTTTGGAGCGGAGCATGGGGATTGAAGGGTTTGGAGCGGAGCATGGGGATTGAAGGGGGTTTGGGCGCACGACTTCAGGAGGGAGAAGGGATTGTGAGAGAGGAGCGCGAGGGACTGGGAGCATTTTTGAAGCTTTCGAGTTTCGAGGGAGTGGGTAGATGACTAACAGATTATTTCGCGGGGCAAAGGGGGGATTGAAGGAGAAGTGCTGGGTGGGGATCGAGGGTGATGAGAAGATGAGAGAAGTGAAACGGGGAAGAACGAAAAAGGGTAAGCCGGAGGGGGGGGAAGGGAGAGGGGAGGAGATGAAGAAAAGAAGAATTAAGGAGAGAGAGAATGAAAAACTAGAGAGGACAGAAGATAGATATTGGGAGGTGGGGAAGATTATACGTATGTGGGAATTGAGTGGGAGAGTGGACTGATCAGTTGAAGGGCGGGATGTGAGCGAAAAATGGGGAGGGAAAAAAAAGAGAGCTGTGGCGGAAAAGTGGGGTTTCATGGGGGGGAGGGCTGGAACAGAAAGAAGGAGTTGAGAGAAACAGTGAACAGGGAGAGGAGGAGACAACGTGAGCTTGAGAGAGGCTCTTTCCGAATGTAATTTTCTGGGCATTTTGTTGGAGAGGAGGGGAGAGATGAAGATATCAGAGGAGATTGAGATAGGGTGGGAATGTGAGAGTGAGATGGGAGTGAGGGAGGGAGGGGAAGATTGATACTGAGATAGGAGTACAAATAATGCAAGTGGGGTAAGAGAGAGATTGAGATTATGGTAGAGGGTGAGGGTAGTGGTTGGGATGATTGTGTAGGGATGTTGAGAGGGGGGAATTCGAGAGGGGGAGAGGGGTGTTGGAGGGATATTAGAACGGAGAGAGAGGGACGGGGGATTTTGTTTTGGGGAAGGGGAAGAATGGTCGTTAAAAAGGGTTTTTGGGGGGAAACGGTTGGGAGGGGGGAAAGGGGAAAAGGTTTTGGAGAGGGGGGATTGAAGGGTTTGGAGGGGGGGATTAAAGGTTTAGAGGGGGAGTGGGATTGGGAAAAGGGGTTTTGTTTTTGGGGGGAATTTTTTGGGGGGGATTGAAAGGGTTGGGTGGAAGGGGAATTTTGGGGGGATTGAAGGGTTTTTGGAGCGGGGGTTGGGGGGGAGGGGGAAAGGGTTTGGAGGGGGGAGTGGGGATTGGGGGTTTGGAGGGGGGGAGGGGGGGGGGATTGAAGGGTTTGGAGGGAGATGGGGAAGAGGGTTTGGGGCAGGGAAGTAAAGGGGTTTGGGAGGGGGGGATTAAGGGGTTTTGGAGGGGAGTTTGGAAGGGGTTGGGGAAAGGGGGGTTAAAGGGGGTTTTGAGGGGGATTAAAAGGGTTTGGAGGGAAAAGGGGTTTGGGGGGGGTTTTGAAGGGTTTTGGAGCGGGATTAAAAAGGGTTTTTTAAAAGCATTAAAAAAAAAAGGGTTGGGCGGAATGGGAATTTTTTAAAAAAAGGTTTAAAAAAAATAAAAAAATTTACAAATATTAAGTTTTAAAAAAACAAAATACATTTAAAAATTTTTTTAGGGGATTAAGGGGTTTAAAAAAGGGTTTTTTAAATTTTTGGGCCCAGGGTTTTTTTAAAGGGTTTAAAAAAAAAAAAATTGTTTAAAAATTTGGGGGGGGGGTTTAATTAATTTTTGGGAAAAAATTTATTAAGGGTTTTGGAAAATTTTAAAAATTAGGGGGGGGATTAAAAAAATTTTTTGGAAAAATTTAAAAAAGTTTTGAAAAAATTTAAAAAGGTTTTACTTTTTAAATTTAAAAAATTTTAAAAAAGGGGTTTGGGGGGGGGGGAAAAAAAAGTTTAAAGGGTTTTTTTTGGAAATGGGGATTGAAATTTTGATAAAAAGGGATTTTTTTAATGAAAAGTTTAAAAAAAAAAATTTAATTTTTTAAAAAACCCCTTTTTTAAAAAATTTTGAAAGAAAAAAAGGAAAAAAAAAAAAAAAAAAAACCCCAAAAAAAATTAAAAAAATTTAAAAATTTCGGGGTTAAATTTTTTTAATTATTTGGGGGAAAAAATATAATTTAAAAAAATTTTTAAAATTTTTAAAATTTTAAAATTTTTTTAAAAAATTTTAAAAAGGGGTTTTGAGGGGCGGGATAAGGGAAAATTTGGGGAAAACTTTGGGGGAAAGCGGGGAGTGAACTTTTTGGAAAAGGGGGGGGGGGAAAGGGGTTAACAAGCAAGGGTGCATTTGGACCAATTGAATTTTTTTTTTAAAAAAGGGTTTGGGGGTTTTGAAAGGGTTAAAAAAACTGGATTTTTTTTTTTAGGGGGGAAAGGGGTTGTTTAATTTAAGAAAAGTTGCCCATTTTAATTTGGGAAGGGGAGGGGGTTTTTTGGGGGGGGTTTTTGGAGAGGGGAGGGGTATTAAAGGGGTTTGGGGAAGGGG
>JAGTTL010002006.1:0-11095 GCA_036851935.1 Coregonus suidteri | reverse complement strand
ACAGGCGGGCAGTTTCCTTTCGGATCACTGTACTAGAAACCGATGGGGTTGAACTGGATAAAAAGAAAAGGCAAAAGGGGTTTTTTTCACATAGAAATAAAAACCTCAGGCAGGGGGTTTTAAAATCAGCTATCCCAAAAGATATTTTACTGTTTGGGATGGATCCCTCTTTTATCTGCGGTAAACTGCCCTGGATTGTTTCACGGTTGGGGCCGAGGCTGCCTTCCCCCTTGTTGGGGCAGGCTTGGGCGCTCGTCGTTTTCCGGATTCTAGCTGCCCCCGGGATAGATGTTTTGTTTTTGTTTTTGGCTTTTTGTGTCACACCTGTTTGGTTTTTACGAAAATTAGTGCCCCTATAAGTTTCTCGTTGGTTTGTAGTTTGGGTATGATTTTTTTTTCGTCGGGTGTTGTTTTTTCTGGGTTGAGCATTTTTTCCCCCTTTCCCCTGCGCTGGAGCCCCATTTGCACTTTTTTCTGCACCATTTGGGTTTGTCGCCCTTTTTGTGGGGCCATTTCCCTTTTTTCGCCTTGGCGTAGTTTGCTGTTGGGCTTATTTGTCCTGTTGCCTGTTTTGGGGCCCCGAAATACGTTTTGGGAAACCTCCGTCGGCGCCCTGCTTTTTATTTTACATACACCTCCCGCCCACGAATCTACCCCAATCAGGGAAATTAAACGGGAGCCGAACACCCCAGACAAAAACTGGAACCCCGGGTTTTTTGGGGGACCCCCCGACCCAACCCCTGCAGAGGGGGAACCCCCTTTGCAGGGGTGATTACCCCACTCCGAGGCTGGGGTTCCCTCCACCCCCCGCCCGCCCTGCCAGCCCCATGGGCCGCCCGCCCATTCCAGCCCCGGAACCTCGGGGAGCCCGACTATCTCCCCCCGAGGGCTTCCACGGGACAGGGGCTGGGTGTGGGGGTTCCTGCTCCAGGAGAGCATACCTGGCCACCGTGCACCCGGCACCTTCGGGGCTGAGGGGCTTTGCCCCGCCCTGTTCCTCCCCGGGCCGGGGAAAAAACCCGTTGGAGTGGGCCAACGCGGAGTGGGGGAAAGATCGACCCCACGCCCCTCACTTACCCGAGTTCTCCCCGCCGCTTAAAGGGGCGGTGTTTTTTGCCAAATCCCCCGGGGGGGGAAAGCGGGGGGGAGCGTCGGGGTTTTCCTCCCCGGGGGAGGAGAAGTCCCCAAAGGAATTTTCGGCCCCAAAATTTCCCGTACTCTGGCGGCAGTGCAGGGGGGGAATGATCGGGGCCCCTCATCGACCAAAAAACCGTTTCGCCTAATGGGACGTCCGTGGGGGAGCGGGCCCTTTGCAGGGACCCCAGCCTCACTTTCGCCCGGGGTGGATATGTCCATCAGGGGATCCCCGCGGCAAAAACCCCGCGGACGTTTTGGGCGGAGGTCCGTCCTTTTCCCCCTCCAGCGCCCCCCGACCCTTGTCCCAGGGAGCTCGGGGCGCTGGCGCTAGAGAGGGGAGGAGTCGGCGGGTTGGGGGGGCCCCACCCACTCCCCCAAATTTGTGGTGGGGGAGGCCCAAAACCGGGGGTAGGTGCTGGGGAGGGCCCTCCAAAGGGGAGAGGGAAGACGGGCCCCGCACGGGGGATTCCCGCCGGGTTGAGTGGGGCCCCCCCACCACCCAACTCCCCGGGTTCCCCTTTTTTGGTATCCCTTTATGTTTTCCCGGGTGCACCTCACCCGCATAAGGCCTGGTGATTAAAGGCGCGCGGGGAATTTTTTATTGAAAAAAAATTTTTGTTTAGCTTTTAGGGTTTTTCCCCCCATTTCCTTTTTGATTTTCCCTTTCCCCCCGTTCCCCGCCCTAGATAGTCGTCCGGGGAAAGGGTTGTCAGGGGGGTCAGGCCCCCTTTTAGGATGGTGCGCGGGGGGATAATAAGGGGGAGTTCACGTTCCTGATTGCTCCCCTTTGGGGATCCGGTGGTGCGGGAAAAATGCCCGGGTTTGGGAGCCCCAAACCCAGGGGTTTTTGTGGCGGAGGGGCTTGAGGAGTGGTCTGCTCAGTGTGTGGGTAGTGTTTGGGCTTTTTCCGTGGGGCTACCTCGGGGGAGAGTCCAACCGGGTGCCCCGCATTGCACATTTCCCCCTGAGTATGGGTTTTTGGGGTATTGCGTTTAGGGGAAAAAAAAAAGGGGAAAGGGGACGCGGGGTTTCCACCCCCCGGGAGGAGGATTGTTCGTTTAAAACCCCCAGGCAGGAGTTTCCCCCTCCCCGGGGGCCATGTGTATCCTCTGTTTCAGGGGAAAAAAAAAAGCTATGGGGGATTACATAGACGAATAAATGGACAAGGGGTTTCCATACGGCCGTCCACTTCCCCCGCTTTTTCCCCGAGTTTCTTTTTTGGAAGAAAAGGAGGGGGTTTGCCCCCATGCATCGATTACCGTGGTCTCAAAAGATTCGGGGAAATATAGTTACCACTCCCGCTGATTTCGACCCTGACTGGTTCCCTTGAAAGGGGCGGTTTCTTCCGAAAATTTGTTCAGGGGCGTAAATTGGTGCCAAAGGGGAACAAATTTAATTGAAACCAGGGCCTTTGTACCAAACCCCGGGCCCTTACGATATCTGGTCATGGCCCCATAAGGGTTTGATTTAAAGCTCCATCATTTTCCCTCATTTTTGGTTGGGTCTTCAGGGAAAAATGCAGGGGGGAAGGGGGGGGTTTGGGGTACATTGGACATTTTCGTGTACTCCCTACCCGTTTTGAGAATTTTGCCCTGGTGCGCAAGGGGGTTGCGGAGGCGGTGGAGCCGCCCGATGTGAAGCAGAGAAGTGCTGTTTTTCCAGGAGTCCGGGCTCCTTTTTGGGGTTAACAATTGTCTGGGTCAGGGGTGGGGGTGGAAGTAGATCGGTTCGGCCGTGCTTTAATTTCCCAAAAACCAAAACCCCGTGGGGGGGTTCAGCAGTTTTTTTGGGTTTTTCAAATTTCTAAAAAGGGGGTTTTTTCCGGGGGGTTTTTGGGCAGGTGGCAGCCCCATCACGTCCTTTTTGTTTAAGGGGGGGCCGGTGCGTTGCAGTGGGCGGCCGAGGCGGACGGGGTTTGGGGTGAAGGAACCTTTTTACCCCGGGCCCCCGGGGCTGGCGCACCCCGGATCCCTCTTTTTGCCGGGCCAAGTAAAAGGTGGACGCGTCGGGGGCCGGTTTAGGGGGCCGTGCTTTCCCCAAAAGATTGGCGCGAACCCCAAACCCCCGCCCTGTGCTTTTTTTTCTCAAAAAGCTCAGTTCCCGGGGGAGCGGGAACCATGACGTAGGGGGAAAGGGGGCTGTTAGCCGTGGGGGCAGGCTCTAAAGGTTGGAGGCACTGGCTTGGGGGGGGCTTCAAAAAACCCCTTCCCCTTTTTTTTTTTTTTTTGGGGGCGGACCCCCGTAAAACCGGTACTTCCCCGGGCGGGGAGGGGGCGGAAAACCCTCGCCAGGGCCCAAATGGGTATGTTCTTTACCAGGTTTTCGTTTAAGGGTTTCCCTACTCCCGGGGCACAGAATGGCAAGGGGATGCGCTGTCTCGGCGGTATGAGCGGAAGGGAGGTCCGTGGAGCCCAATCCCATTCTGCCGCGTCGTGTCTGGTGGCCCCCGGGAGTGTTTTGGGGGGTCGTTTCTGGGAAATCGACGGGCGTTAACCAACCCCACCCTAGTCCTCACAGTGCCCCCGGGGGGTTTGGAAAATACGTTTCCCCTTTGGGTTCGGGATCGATTGTTATTGGGGGTCACACGTCCCCCCCTCTGGGGAATCCGGGTATCGGCCGGGACAGTGCCCCGGGCTTAGTGCCAATACTGGTGGGCCCCCGTTTGGGTGGGGGTGTGAGGGTTTTTGTTTCCCCCCCTGCTCGGTTTTCGGCCCCTTTTAAAACGCCTAGACATTTACCTAGGGGAAATTCTACCCCTGCCCGTTCCAAAAGGCCAGGTCCCACCTTCAGTGGACTTTATAAAAAAGACCTTCCCCCTTTCCCCAAGGGGGGGGGGGGGGAATTTCCAAATCCTTTGGGCGGTTTTTGGACCCGGTTTTCTAAGGCCGTCGTTTTTCTCCCCATCCGGGTTTCCTACGGCCCTGCAAATGCCCAGGCCTGTTTTCCCATTTGGGGTTTTTGGGACTTTTAAAAGGGGTGCCGGGACAAATTTTGGCTTTATTGGGGGGCCCCAATTCACCCCCAGGGTCTGGAAAGGTTTATGGGGCGGTTTGGGGGGCTCGGGGACCTCACCCCGGGCTTCCCCCCCGGGGAGCAAAGGGCCCGGTGGGAAAGCGGGAACCCGGGGGTGGGGTAGGTTTCTCAGAAAAAACTGCCAGGACCCCCGGCCCGGGGGAGTGGTAAGGGAAAGTTTCCCCCGGGGCCCAGATGGCCCCGAATTCCCCCACGCCTTTTCCACGAAAATCCCCAAATTTAATTTTGGGTTTGGTTTTCCACCGGTTTTTGGCCCCCCCTGGCAGCAGGCCAGATCGGGGTCCTGCGGTTTGGGTGAGTGGGCGCGGCGCTCGGGGGGAAAACCCTTTGGGAAAGCTGCACACTTCCCCCTGCAGCGGGCCCCCCCGCCTCAGAAGGGGAGCGCTGATCTCCACCCCAGGAGGCAAACCCGGGGTCGCACCTGGTATCGAGTTTGGCTCTCTACCAAAACCCGCCCCTCCGCCCCGCCCCGTCGGGAAAAGGGCCCGGGGGTTTTTTGGGGCCTTTAAAAATCCTGAGGGGGTTGAAAAGGGTTTGTATAGATTACAGCTTTGGGAGTTTTAAATGTATTAACCCCTTTGTTCCCGTTTTCCCTTCTCAGGCCGGGGGGTAGCGGGCCCCTCCCAAAAAATGAGATCTTGGGGGCTTTTCCGCCCCCCTTGGACATGAGGGGGACCGGGGCTCCCTGAGACCATCTTGGGTTTTGGGACGTCGGAAAGGGGGGCTCCAGTATCTAGTGGGTGGGGGGGGGTACGGTCCCCGGGGGAGCGGTGCTGGTGCCGAGGAGAGACGGGTTTGGGCCCGTCCCCTCCTGACGGATTCCATCGGAGGCATCCGGGCGCGCCCCGCGCCGCGCCCCCGGGGCCCTCCCCCCAGGCCGGGGGTCGGCGCGGTCTGGGGCCCGCGTCAAGGGGGGGGGGAAGTCCCCGGTTTTTGGCCGAGGTGCCTCTCCTCCCTTTTTGGGCAGGGTTCGGCGCTCGTCGTCTCCGGAATTTCCCACTGCCAAACCCAAGATGTTTTATGTCGTTTGCTTTTTTTCTGTTTGTGTCACCTGGTTTTTTGTTTTACGTAATTTTTGTCCCCATAAGGTTTTTCCCCCCTTGTGTTTTCATGTGGGGGGTATGATTGTTTTTTTTTCAAAGGGTTTTTTTTTTGCTCGGGGGGAGCTATTTTTCTCCACTGCGCTGTGCACAGTTGCACTTGTTTTGTGGGCCCCCTTCGTTTGTCGCACCTGGGTTTTGGGGGCCCTTTTCCTTTTTGCCTTTTGCGTGTTAGCGTTGGGGTTAGTTGTCCGGTTTTCCTTGGGTTGGGCCAGAAAAACAGCAATTTTGGAAACCCACCCTCGGGCCTTTCTTTGTTTTTCCCCACACACCCTCAAAACGCCCCACAGAATTTGGGCCCCCGTGTGACGTCTGGATTGGGCCCGTCCATCCGGGAAACCCGGGGATTTCTGACCACCGGTTGGTCTGGGGAAGGGGTTTAGGGGTTTTGTGCATGATGCCTTAATGTGTCCCACCCCCTCGGGCAGAAAAAAGGGTGTTCGGGCACTTCCGGTTCACCTGCTAATTGGACTGGGTAAAGAGTCACCCCATGTGGTCCCGACTCTCCAAACCATAACCCTCAATAGCTGGTGATGACAATAATAATACTCAGGCGCATTCAGACGCAGGTCTACAATCAGATTAGTAGATCAATCATTCTAGGTATAAATAACATCTGCCCAGGGTTTAGGCTACATACTGGAGAATATGCATTATTTCCCAAAAGAACAGAATATTCCGGCATCAGTGATTCAGCAAACCTTTAAGCAAATCACCCACACATTTATTTGAATGCACAGAATGCGTCACTATCTCAGAGGCTTTGCTCACTGGAAAACACATCACTGACAGATCGGTTGTTGAAGAGAAAGAACTGCTGTTGAGCCTCTATGTCCGAGCCAGGAACAAAACAGTATTTACTAACACTGGCTCTATACAGCCACCTCATAGGGAGTGTGAGTGCGCTTGAGTCAGAGAGACAGACAGCAGGTGGGGGGGGGGGGGGTAGTGGATGCAGAGACAACACAGAGAGAGAGAGAAGAGGAGGAGGAGCATTGGAGAGAATCTGCACTCATTAATCTTTCACTTTCATTCATTTCTGAATTATGAACAACCCCAGTCAGTTGTTTTATGTTGGCAGGCAATCTGGGCTCCTTCTTTGATAAAGCAGCCCCATCCAGCCTAATTGGAGGGGGACACTCCTGAGGTATCTCTCTGGGATTCAGCCCTCTCAGATGGGATACGCTGCCTGCCAACCCCCCTTACCCGCTCTCCGTGCGCCCCCATCTCACTGGAGCAGATTAAAGGGTAAAGAGGTGTCAAAGTCGCTACACTCCCGCCCCCGGGGTCCCTCCCCCCCCGTCCCCCGCTCCCCGTCCCCGACATCCTCCCCTAAAATTCGAAAACGTTGTTATATTTTGAGAGGGTTTTATTCCTCTGTTAAAAATCTATTTGATGGTTCTTACACAGCAGAGCTGCACATGTATAAAACACACATAAAGTCATATCATGAAAACGTGAAGCTCCCAGAAACGATTAGGTCTAATGATATTCTACTCAAGTTCGACATTATTAGAAATACATACAAATGTGTTTATTTATTCGTTCACATGCATAAAAACCCTTTCACTAATACCAGGAAAATTCTGTCAGTTCTGCGGTATTGTTAATAGATTTTCCATATGTCTCATGTATTGTATGTTGACTCAACATACTGTAGGGCCCGTCCATGGAGGGAACAGTTATGATCTGTGGCCTACTCAGATCGCCGTTGGGGTTGTCCTAATGTCACGCTCTGACTTCAAAAAGTCCTTTCAGTGAGATATAATACTGTACCAACCTCACAACTCATCGACACATGCATGTGCACACGCACACACAACACACAACACACACACACACAACACAAAACACACACACACACACACACATAACTGTACAAGCACACACCACACACACACACACACACACACACACACACATACACGTACAAGCAATTAGAATACAGAGAAGAAGATGATATATAGACGGTTGGTTTTTAGCAACAAAACCACGCGTGTCAACTATGGGGCAATCGCCCGGTTGGCTTAGATTATGGACCACATGTAACTGTTTATCATATAAATTGTTTTATAAAAATCTAAATACATTTGCACATGAACATCTTGTTGTCTCTCAAATCATTGTTACAGTTGTTGGTTAGCTAGTAGCAAATTTAGCCTATTAGCGTTGACATGAAATCAGTCCAAAATACTCAAAACAGACATGGTATCAAGAAGCAAAATAGCAACTAGCTGAAACAAGGCCACCTTATTATTCACCACATGGCAGTTTCTTGCCATTGTTGCTAGCTATCTGGCCATCCAGTATCACACAACACACAGACTTCTGCCCATTGAATCGGTGTGCATCGTTTTTGGACATTGTCAACTAATCCATCTATGAGACAGGGGAATAGGGTGGATAGAAGTGGAACGGATAGAGGAGTAGCGGTCATGGACAGAGAAAATAAGATGGTGATGCGAGGCCTCCCGAGTGGCGCAGCTGTCTAAGGCACTGCATCGCAGTGCTTGAGGTGTCACTACAGAACCGTGTTCGATCCCAGACTGTGTCGCAGTTGCCGCGACCGGGAGACCCATGAGGCGGCACACAATTGGCCAGCGTCATCCGGGTTGTCCTTGTCCCATTGTGCTCTAGAGACTCCTTGTGTTGGGCCGGGCGCATGCATGCTGACTTCGGTCGCCAGTGCACAGTGTTTCCTCCGACAATTGGTGCAGCTGGCTTCCGTGTTAAGGGAGCAGAGTGTCAAGAAGCAGTCCAGGGTCGTGTTTCGGAGGACGCGTTGCTCTCGACCTTCGCCTCTCCTGAGTCCGTACGGAGTTGCAGCAATGGGACAAGACTGTTACTACCAATTGGGGAGAAAAAGTGCAAAATAAAAATTATATTATATATATTTTTTAATGGTTATGAAGATGATGAGAGGTAACTGACAGACAAATGCTTTGTAGGCATTAGAACAATATGTCTCCCATAGCATCATATCTCTTTTGACATATTCATTTTAACCGATCCACAGTATTGTATATAGAAGAGTTAGGAAAGCTAACATGGTATAACAGCCTTTTTTTTACCATCCCCTGCAGCCTTTTTGGATAATGTGTGGGTTGTGATGCAGAAACGTGTAAAGTTCCCGGAAGGCTGGAGAATTAAAAGCAAAAAACACCTTGCTCAGATGTCTGCAGCGTGTCCTAGATAAATCTCTGCTTCTTGATATCAATGGGAGCATGGGATCTGATCAAAGTGTTCTGAGAGAGAGAGGAAAGGAGAGAGAGCATATGAAAGACTAAGAAGAAATATAGGGTGAAAGAAATAAAAAGTTGACAGAAATTGAAAGACGCAGGGAACATCTTAAGAGTGTTAGAGAGTGAGAGTGAGAGAGAGAGGAGAGAGAGAGAGAGAGAGAGAGAGAGAGAGAGAGAGAGAGAGAGAGAGAGAGAGAGAGAGGGAGTGTGTGTGTGTGTGTGTGTGTGTGTGAGAGAGAGAGAGAGAGAGAGAGAGAGAGAGAGAGAGAGAGAGAGAGAGAGAGAGAGAGAGAGATAGAGAGAGAGAGAGAGAGAGAGATTGATAGGGAGTGTGTGAGAGAGATAGTGAGAGAGAGAGAGAGAGAGAGATTGATAGAAATGGGAGAGCAACAGGGAGATTTATAGAGGACACTTACAGTCCCTGAGCACAACTTAAGAGGAGCTCTCAAGTATGGAACAAAGCGAGGAAAAGGAGAGTGTTTCACTTGTGTTTCCCACCTCCATCTCTCAGTCCATCACAGCCATGTTAATGAGCCCGGCTTGATGGCCTGTGACCTTCCTCCTTGTTCAGTCAACTAAGAAATTACATGCGTCTTAACGCAGCAAACCTTCAACCTCGGCCTGTCCTCTTCAGTCTCCCTCTCTCCCTTATTGTGAGAATACCTGGAGCATCTCTATGTGTCCACTCGGGAGAGGAGACTATTAACTCCTGAGGGCTGGAAGAGGAGGCTGTTCTAAGTAGGTCCACAGAGAGAACGTTGTTCTCTCAGTGTATCCCAGAGAGGAGTCTAGAGGGAGGACCCTTTCACTGAATGGAATCCACAGGGAAGAACAGTTTAATTAGTGGAACACTATTTCAGAGTAGAGCCAGATTATCCCAGGTCTGACTCAAAGCCAAGAAAGATCAGGAGTGGTTCTCTTTTCCCCTATTTTGTTTGAATTTACCAGTAATTACTGCTAATATGGAATGCATAAATCAGGGATCCTCAACTAGATATAGCTGGAGACCGATTTTTTCTTGAGCGGATGGTCGGGGGGCCAGAACATAATTACAAATAATTTGTAGACTGCAAATTGACACATATAATATTTGATGAAAACATAATAATTTCAAATCTTGCTTACATTTGTATATGATCACGTGTCTCTCTATTATGTTTGGGAATACAGATTTCCAAATCAAAATCACTTGGAGCTGATTTTCTAGTATTTTTACTGTCTTTTATGTTTAAAAATTACTAAGACAAATCGCCCGCGGCCCGCCTGTTGGGTATCCTGGTATAAATCACTAACAGGAAATGACTACAGTATGTCTATGTCACTTATATCCATCATTATCCAACTTAATGCCTGAATTAAAAGAGACATATACAAACCCACAGTGCTGAGTAGCATGTGCCAGCGCTAATGCAGTAGCCCAGATCAAGAGAGGCATCATCTGCCAGTCAAGAGTCCCCATGTCCCTGAGGAACAATAACGTCCTCCAGCTCACTGCCATCAGAAGCTCAGAGTCTGGACCAGCTAAGACACAGCTAAGACACAACGCTGTACAGATAGAGATGGTACATTATGTACCTGGATATACAGCTTATAATATGCACCTGGATATACAGCTTAGTGAAACCTTCAGAATTGAATTAACACTTTTTCTCATGTCATACAAATAAAACATGGCTAATATGTATAGCTTCTTTAGTACTATGTAATTCCTGGTACACATTGATATGACATTTCCCACTGAAAAGGCATAGGTGAGCCCTCGTGGACACCACATTTTTAATCTTGAAGTATTTATCCATCATCTTGATTGATTTGCTTACAGAGCCCACATACCAGGGAGGCTCAATGATGGACCCTTGGCTTCTCAGTGTCCTGGTATCCTTTATGCAGGTGAGGAGCAGGTTATATGACAGCATCAACTAACTCCTCCTGGATCCACTCAGGGTCAGACTCAAGTCAACATGACTGTTAGTAAGAGAGCATCCAGTATGATGTCACTCCATTCACACATACCAGAAATGCACCATCCATGCTAGGGAGTGACTGAGGGGGTCCTAACCCTAAGCAGAGACACAGACAAAGACTGAGGAGCTTTGGCCTGGGACTTAACTAGCCTGGCTGCTAGGGCACTCTCTATGCAAGCCTGAGGACATGGAAGGACCCTGGAGAAAAAGATAAATGAACTTAGTTTCTGATGGTTAAAACGTAGGTCTCATTAGGAGTTGAAGTCTCTTGTTGCACAGTAGAACCTTGAAGCATAAACCTTGGCAGCAGCGCAAGCTTCGTTTAACTGAGAGAGGTGTGGGCTGCTGACTGTCAGGGGGTGGAGGAGCTTAAGACAGCACCCTGCCCTTTCCTGTCTCTTCACAATCTCATTCATCACGTTAGTATTTGGTTTTATGGAAAGAACCAGGAGTTAGGATAAAGTAGGGATGCTCAGGGATAGAGAGGTTCAAGCCTGTATTTGGATACATTCACTGTGGGAAATGGAGAAACATAAAATACTAGAAACCATGAGTCAAAAACCCACTAAATGCCACTTAAGAATTCAATAAACTAACCAACTCTATATCAGAGCCATGC
>JAGTTL010002005.1:0-11095 GCA_036851935.1 Coregonus suidteri | reverse complement strand
TTGTCCTCACCGGTGCTGAAAAACGCTGTCCGGACCAAAAGAAAACCCCCCATCGACATGGTCATAGAATAGAGGTTAGAGGTCAGAGGTCAGCTAAGCCTAACCCACAGTGAACACGCTGTCAGGACCGAAGCAACCCTCCATCGACATGGTCATAGAATCTGTCGGACATATTTACATTTACATTTTAGTCATTTAGCAGACGCTCTTATCCAGAGCGACTTACAGGAGCAATTAGGGTTAAGTGCCTTGCTCAAGGGCACATCGACAGATGTTTCACCTAGTCGGCTCGGGGATTAGAACCAGCGACCTTTCGGTTACTGGCACAACGCTCTTACCCACTAAGCTACCTGCCGCCCAAGATACACACCACCATGCTTCTTATGGTACAGGGACTTACAGTTCACAACAGCCCAGTTCACTTCATGCTATTTCTGAAAACACAGACACCATAAAAGCGCAGAGGTGATATTGTGTGTGCCGGAATTTTGGATATATGAAGCAATTCAGTCGTGTCATATCAGTAATTACAGTAAGAGAGGAAGGCCTGAGAGTTGTGGAAGGATGTCATGTTTAGCTATTGAAACAGGGCCTGAGAGTAGAGGAAGGATGTAATGTTTAGCTATTGAAACGGGGCCTGAGAGTAGAGGAAGGATGTCATGTTAGCTATTGAAACAGGGCCTGAGAGTAGAGGAAGGATGTAATGTTTAGCTATTGAAACGGGGCCTGAGAGTAGAGGAAGGATGTCATGTTTAGCTATTGAAACAGTGAGAGGAGAACAATTTAGAGATTGATGTTACAGCTAAACAAAATAACCACATTACAAACATTCCCTTACTAAATAGACAGACAACATGAATCAAACATGAGCATTAGTTTGACCAACTTAGGCTTCCCTACTCTTTGCTTAGACTGGCAGTTTACAGGAAATGAACGAGGGGTTGTGAATTGAGCCTGATCGGGAATTAAGATAGTGAAGATATTAACAATCTTTCACGAACAGATTCACCTCCGGTTGGACAGGCTCAGACTCCGATTAGACTAACAATATGTTTATTATTATTTGTTAATTGTTCGCCTTTTCAAGCTGTCTGTCTGTCTGTCTGTCTGTCTGCCTGCCTGCCTGTCTGTCTGTCTGTCTGTCTGTCTGTCTGTCTGTCTGTCTGTCTGTCTGTCTGTCTGTCTGTCTGCCTGTCTGTCTGTCTGTCTGTCTGTCTGCCTGCCTGTCTGTCTGCCTGCCTGCCTGTCTGTCTGCCTGCCTGTCTGCCTGTCTGCCTGCCTGTCTGTCTGCCTGCCTGCCTGTCTGCCTGTCTGCCTGTCTGCCTGTCTGCCTGTCTGCCTGTCTGTCTGTCTGTGTGTGTGTGTGTCTGTCTGTCTGTGTGTATGTCTGTCTGTCTGTCTGTGTGTATGTCAAGCCTAGCTAAACCAAGCCGAGCTAAACCCAAGCCGAGCTAAAACCAAGCCGAGCTAAACCAAGCCGAGCTGTACTACATTGGCATGGTTCCGATTCCACCGTAGTTGCTGGAACTGTGATGAACAGATGGCATCACATCCAGCACCGTATCGCGTGACTCAGGTTCAGCTAAACATTGAGATCTTACTTCTCATCTCTGCGTCGTAGCTAAGGAGAGGAAGGTTTGTGGACGCGGTACTGTCTGAGGAGCTTCTTGTCCCAGGCTCCACAGTTCAGAGGGTTACCCAGCCGAAGGAACTCTCTGTGGGGGACAAACCACATTAGATGGAGGGTACGAGAGAGAGAAAAACTGCATGGGTAGAAACAACATGGACGACATGCATGTTTACTATGTCTCTTGGAATCATTAGATTTTTATGATTTATTTGATCATTAAAAATACATTAAAAAGCTGTTCCAACGGGAGACCATTTTACATACTGTATGCTACATGAAAATGATAACTTATCAAATACAAAAGCTGAAGGCTTTCTTCTCTTATAACCATCATTGTTATGACAGAGAGAGAGAAAGTGAGAGAGAGAGAGAGAGAGAGGGGGGGGGGGGGGAGAGAGAGAAACTGTGATTGACCCAAAATTAAGGAAAGCTTTGACTATGTACAGACTCAGTGAGCATAGCCTTGCTATTGAGAAAGGCCGCCGTAGGCAGACCTGGCTCTCAAGAGAAGACAGGCTATGTGCACACTGCCCACAAAATGAGGTGGAAACTGAGCTGCACGTCCTAACCTCCTGCCAAATGTATGACCATGTGTGACTCGTTTCAGGAAACTACTTCACAGGAGCGCCATTTGAACGTAAACCTTTTTTAAAATCAAAAATGCGTTTTTTTTGGCCTTAATAGCAAACTTGTATGCCATCTGTAAATACGAATACAATTCTGGCGTTTGATTGCAATATGCGGAGGGAGTCGAAAAGAGAACACACAGAAGGCTGTTGTATAAAACACCTGTCTCCAGATTACATCTTCAAACTAAGGGCAATTCCATTCCCAAGTTTATCAAACATTCCAATTATAAGCACATTTGCGCTTCCATAATATGCATGATCAAACGATCGCCTTGAACAGGGCAGCTCATTCATTCGCAGTGGTTACTCACTCTATCTAAGAGGTTGCTGTAACGCTATGCAAGACCTACAGAACATGGAAGAGCTTAATCTTCCCTCCAACATAAAGCTGATCATGTCAAAACTTCCCTACAAACTAAGGGAAAAAATGGAGGTCTATGGCATGTGATATTTTTTAGAGAGAAGTCACCTGAGGGCCCAGTTCAGTGACCTGGTAACGTTCATGGAAAAACAGGCCAAAATACTGCAGGATCCGTTGTATGGAGATATTCAAGATCCCCTGTACAACAAAAGGTTTTTAAAACCCAAAACAGAAGCTGACTTTAAACAGCAGTTCAAGTCCAAGAGTAGGGGAAGCAGCTTTGCCACTACAGTAGCTGTAGTGGCAGATTGTGACTCTGAAAAACCTTTAAAAGAACAAACATTCAAAGTAAAGAGACCAGGCACCTACCCTTCTGATGCTCCCAGTATCTCATGTATATTTTGTGCTGGTGCGCATTTATTGGTCGACTGCCAACAGGTGAAGGCACAGCCACATGAATTCAAGGTTGAGTTTCTGAGATCAAAAGGCCTTTGTTTTGGCTGTTTGATGAGAGGACACTTAAGCAGAGAATGTAAAAGAAGGATGACCTGTCAGAGCTGTCAAAGAAAGCACCCCACTATCCTGCACATTGAAGGAAGAGAGAGATTTAGATCTCAAAAGGCAGATATGAGTGGTGTAGCAGTAAAGCGGGAGGAGACTGTCAGCAGTGCTCTTGTTTTCACTGGAAGCTGGTGAAGATACCGGGGCCGGTACAGATTGTGCACTTGCAATTGTGCCAGTTCAAGTAAAGGTGGCAAATGGAAGCAAGTCTGTGTTAACCTATGCGTTTCTCGATTCTGGTAGCTCAGCAACATTTTGTACGGAGAGACTCATGAGGCAGTTGCAAGCTAAAGGCAGTGCGACTGAAATTCTGCTACGCACAATGGGGCAGGAGAGTCCTACCAAGAGCTTTGAGATATCTGGATTAGAGATTGGCAATGTGGAAGGCGACACATTTCTTGCATTACCAAAGGTCTACACCCAACATAAGATCCCAGTGACAAGAGAGAACATTCCCACTCAGAAAGAGCTCAAAAGGTGGCCATACCTGAAAGAGGTTCAGTTGAAGGAGATTGATGCTGACGTCGAACTTCTGATTGGCGTAAATGCTCCAAAGGCAATGGAACCCTGGCAAATCATAAATAGCCAAGGCAACGGACCGTATGCAGTGAAAACCCTCTTTGGATGGGTGATGAATGGTCCTCTCAACAGTTGTACCATGGCAGAAGAATCCGGGCGTCCTACGGTGATGGCCAATCGTATCTCAATGGCCGACCTGGGGGTTCTTCTTGTAAATCAGTACAACCATGACTTCCCTGAGAGAGAGTATGAAGAGAAAAGTGAGATGTCAGCTGAGGATCGTAGGTTTATGGAGATAGTATCAAGCTCCATAACCCTCAAAGACCATCACTACTACTTACCGTTGCCCTTTCGCAACAAAGATGTAGTCCTGCCAACAACCGCGACATGGCAAAGCAGCGGGCTCTAAATATTATCAGGAAGTTCAAGAAGGACAAAGGTTACGCTGCAGAGTACAAAGGCTTCATGGAAGAGATGATAACAAAAGGTTACGCCGAGAAGGTACCACAAGAACAGCTCCTCAGAGAGAAAGGCAAGGTATGGTACATACCACACCATGGCGTTCACCATAAGCGCAAAGGAACGATACGAGTGGTGTTTGACTGTTCATCATCCTATAAAGGTACATCTCTTAACAGTGAACTCCTTCAAGGCCCTGACCTGGCAAACACGCTTATAGGAGTCTTGCTAAGATTTCGGCAAGAGCACATTGCCATGATGGCAGACATCGAAGGAATGTTCCATCAAGTACGTGTCCATGAAGATGACTTAGACTTCCTGCGATTCCTATGGTGGCCGGATGGTGATACTAACAAAAGATTGGAGGAGTACAGAATGACAGTACATCTTTTCGGTGCTATATCCTCTCCAAGTTGTGCAAACTTTGCACTGCGAAAGACTGCAGAAGACAACTGTGTGGGGGGTACGATGAAGAGGTGATTCAAACAGTCAAGTCCAACTTCTATGTTGATGACTGCCTCAAGTCAGTGGCCACAGAAGAACAAGCCATAGCTCTCACAAGAAACCTCAGGGATGTGTGCTCTCAAGGTGGGTTCAAATTGACCAAGTGGGTCAGCAACAGCCGCACTGTACTAGCTTCTATCCCTGATGAACACAAAGCCAAGCAGATAAAAGAACTGGACCTGGACAGAGAAAAAGCTGCCTGTTGAAAGAGCACTTGGAATCCGATGGAACATTGAAAGGGATGTGTTTACCTTCCAGGTCACTGTCAAGAACAGACCCCTTACAAGAAGAGGTATTCTCTCAACTGTCAGCTCTATTTATGATCCATTAGGTTTCCTCGCCCCATTCGTATTAAAGGCAAAGCAAATTCTTCAAGTGCTCTGCAAGCTAAAGTGTGGATGGGACGAAGTCATCCCTGAAGAACACTCTATTTCATGGAAGAGATGGCTCTCAGAGCTGGACCAGCTCTCCAGATTCCAGATCAACAGGTGTATGATGCCGGAGAACTTTGGTCAAATCAAGACCGCACAGCTGCATCACTTCGGTGATGCAAGTGAACAAGGTTATGGCACGGCAAGCTACCTTAGGTTCACAAACGTTATGGAAAAGGTCCACATCGCATTCATACTGGGGAAATCAAGGGTGACTCCACTCAAGCAGATGACGATCCCCAGACTGGAACTTGCTGCAGCAACATTGGCAGTGCGAGTGGACAGGATGTTAAGGTTGGAGCTCCAGATTGAACTTGAGGAGTCAACTTTCTGGACAGACAGCCAGTCGGTGCTAAAATACATCCGCAACGATACCAAGAGATTCCATACTTTTGTGGCGAATAGGGTTGCTATGATCCGTGACCTATCGAAAGCAAAACAGTGGAGGTATTTGAACTCCAAACACAACCCAGCCGATGATGCCTCAAGAGGATTACATGTTGAAACTTTCCTGAACTCAAAGAGATGGCGCCAAAGGACCAGAATTCCTGGAGAAAACAGAAACACAATGGCCGAAAGTCCCCCGAGGAGCTTGGCTCCATCCCTCCAGATCACATATGTCAGAGTCAAGGCCCGCGGGCCACATCCGGCCCGCGAGAAGGTTTTTTACGGCCCCTGGGATGATCTTGATTTATTATTAGAACCGGCCCGCAGACCGCAGCAAGCCGGCAGCCCGCAGATCTTTTACACGCACCAATACTACATTTCCCACAATGCAACGGTGACGCACCGAGCAGTAGGCTGCTTCATTTCAATATTTATTGGCACAGCAGTCATCAGCATCACAGTAAAATTAACTTTCAGATACCCATCAAAAATGGCAAAACGGAAGGTGGACACTGAGAACCGGGGGTTTCAAACAAGGTGGGAGTCGGAGTATATGTTCACGGAGGTAGCTGGAAAACCTGTGTGTCTTCTGTGTGGAGAAAGTGTGGCGGTACTGAAAGAGTATAATCTGAGACGACATTATGAAACGAAACACGCGGACAAAAACAAGAATATGGACATGGAACAAAGGCTACAAAAGGCAGAGGAATTAAAACGAGGCCTCAAATCTCGACAGGCTCTGTTCAAAAAAGCCAAATCACAAGGCCAGGCTGCTGTCAAGGCCAGTTTTTATTTTGGCAGAAGAGATCGCTAAATCAGCCCGGCCATTTACGGAGGGGGATTTCATCAAAAAACTGCATGATTAAAGTTTGTGACGAAGTTTGCCCAGAAAAAAGGCAACTCTTTTTAAATGTGAGTCTGAGCAGAAACACCATTGCCGAGAGAGTAGACCAGTTGTCCATCAATCTAAAAGAGCAGCTTGTGAAAAAGGGAAAAGATTTCATTGCATATTCCTTGGCTGTGGATGAGAGCACCGACATTTCTGACATTTCCCAGTTGTCAATTTTCATCCGCGGAGTGGACTCCAGCCTAAGCGTGACAGAGGAGTTTTTGGCTTTACGTCCTATGCATGGCACAACTACGGGGCATGATTTGTATGAAGAGGTGTCAAGATGTGTAAATGAGATGGAGCTGCCTTGGGAAAAACTCGTGGGTTTGACAACCGACGGAGCACCTGCGATGTGTGGACACAGGAGCGGACTGGTGGCGAAAGATACGGGAAAAGATGCAAGAGGAAAACGCGACAGGTGAGCTGACAGCTTATCATTGTATCATACACAGGAAGCGTTGTGCGGTAAAGCCTTGAAAATGGAGCATGTAATGAGCATCATCACGCGCACAGTTAACTTTATCAGAGCCAAAGGTTTGAATCACCGCCAGTTCAAGGCATTTCTGACGGAGTTAGAAACGGAGCATGGTGATTTGCCTTATCACACAGAGGTGCGATGGCTAAGCCAGGGAAAGGTGCTTTCAAAGATGTTTCGAGCTTCGTGAGGAGATTTGTCTGTTCTTGGACAGCAAAGGGAAAGACACAACACAACTCCGAGACGAAATGTTTCTGTGTGAAATGGCTTTTCTGTGTGACATTACGAGTCATCTGAATGCAATGAACTTGCAGCTGCAGGGGTCGGGATCATGTCATCTCTGATATGTACAGTACAGTGAAGGATCATTTAAACCAAACTGACTCTGTGGGAGACGCAGATGCGGAAAAGAAAATTTGAGCCACTTTCCCAGCTGCCAGACCATGAAAGAGAAGCTCTCTACCAGTGCGTTCCCGAGCGCACAGTTGGCTGATAAAATAGGTATGCTTGCCGCTGACTTTCGACGCCGATTTGCTGACTTTGAAGCACAAAAAAGCAGGTTGGAACTGCTCGGTAACCCATTTGCTGTTTTGACGTGGAAAAGCTCACCACCAAAACCTCCAAATGGAGTTGATTGACCTCCAATGCAATGATGCACTGAGGGCAAAAATATGCGGCAGTGGGTGCTGCGGAGTTCGCCCGTTTCCTCCCCGACACAATGCCCAGCTGCGCATTCCAGGCTGCTCAAACGTTGTCTATGTTTGGCAGCACATACCTGTGTGAACAACTGTTTTCTTTGATGAACCTGAACAAAACATCACACAGAAGTCGACTACTGCCTGAACACCTCCACTCAATTCTGAGGATTTCCTCAGCTCAGAGCCTTACCCCGAACATTGATGAACTTGTGGAAAAGATGGGACACCACCAAGTATCACCCTCAACCTCAAACAAGTGAACATTACTGTGCAATCACATATTTAGAGTTTTTACTCAGTTCAAGTTTAAAAGTTAAAGTTTAATATTTGTTTTTTTTCACTGCATGTTACTTCTCCTTAAACAAAGTGTTGTTTTTGATTAATAGATTTTTGCACTTTATTTTATGTATTTCAATCCAATTATATTTTAAAAATATTTCAGTTGAGTGGATGATAGAAAATTTGCTATTATTGTTTTTTTCTTTGAAGTAAATTTAGCCCACTTTGCTAAAATAGAAAATATAGGCTACTGATGGTGCCTTGAATACCGGTTTCTTTCATTTAATGTTCATGTTATGGGGATTTTTATATAAAGGAAATTTGTCTTTGTGTCTGTTGAAAATTAAAGATTACTGACAGAGCCATAAGAAAATATGCTTTATTTATCTGATCATATTGGAATATTTGTTAGGTTTCAGTAGGTTCAATTAGGTTCACTAGACTATATGCGTCATTTAAAAATTTTTCAATGAACATTCGAACAGTCCGGCCCTCGGCTTGTAGCTAAATTTTTTATTTGGCCTCCGTCCATTTGACTTTGGACACCCCTGCTCCAGATGATCCAGAGGTGAGAAAAGACGTCATCGTAAACAGTACATGTGTGGAAGAAAAGAGTCCGACCAGCAAACTGATTGAGTACTATTCAACATGGAACAGCTTGAAGAAAAGCAGTTGCCTGGATGCTGAAACTGAAGAGACTTCTACTACAGTTAAGCCCAGAAAAGGAAAGTTCTCACCCAAAACTGATCCAGGATCAGATCAGAGTCTGACAAACTCACTGAAGGAACAAATTGACAAGTTCAAACTGACGTTTGGAAAAGAAAGTCTGTCTGTAGATGACCTAGATGAAGCAGAAAAGGTCATCATTCGATTTGAGCAACGACAGCACTTTAAACAAGAAATTGCACTAGTTGTAAAAGGAAAACAATGTGCCAAGAGAAGCGGCTCAATCTGTAAGCTTGATCCAGTAGTTGACAATGGCATTCTGAGAGTAGGAGGAAGGGTTAAGCAAAGCTGCTATGCCTACGGAACTAAAGAATCCTATGATCCTGCCCAAAGGACTCCTACATCTCCAGACTGATCTTACTCCACATCCATGAGCAGGTTGGCCACTCTGGGAGAGGTCACATGCTTTCTAGACTTCGCCAGCGATATTGGATACCCTGTGCCAACTCCTTAGCAAGGAAGATCCTTAAGAGCTGTGTCTTCTGCAGGCGGATGCAAGCTAGAGCTGGGGAACAGAAGATGGCTGACCTTCCACAAGATCGGGTAGCCACCTGATTTGCCGCCTTTCACCCATGTGGGCATAGATTACTTTGGCCCCATAGAGGTGAAGCGAGGGCCGCGTTCATGTGAAGCGGTATGGTGGTGATCTTTACTTGCCTTGTGAGTCGAGCTGTCCATCTAGAAGTTGCTAGTTATCTGGATACTGATTCCTGCATCAATGCCCTGCGCAGGTTCATCTGTCGAAGGGGCCCAGTAACAAGTATCAGAACAGACAATGGCACCAACTTTGTCGGAACACACAGAGAGCTAGGAGAAGCTCTGAAAGAGCTGGATCACAACAAGATTCAAAATAAATTACTGAAGGAAGGAGTGACATGGTCATTCAACCCCCCTCTGGAGCCCACCATGGGGGGGTATGGGAGAGGTTTAGATCCGACTGGTGAAAAAGATCCTCTATTCAGTCCTTAAAGAGCAAGTACTGGATGATGAGGCTTTTGCAGACAGCCTTGTGTGAAGTTTGAGGCGATTATGAACGACAGACCAATCACTACTGTAACAAATGACCCTAACGATCTAGAACCCCTGACTCCGAACCATCTGCTTCATCTGAAAGCAAAGCCAGTCCTGCCACCAGGACTATTCCAGAGAAGTGACCTATACTCAAGAAGGAGATGGAAGCAAGTACAATATATCACGACCTCTTCTGGAAGAGATGGATCAGGGAGTATCTTCCACTTATGCAGGAGCGGAACAAGTGGAACAAAACTAAGAGAAACTTCAGTCCTGGTGACCTTGTGGTCATCGTCGATGACACCGCCCCAAGGAACTCTTGGCTAATGGGGCGTGTGGTGAAGGCTTTGCCAGGGGCCAAAGGTCTTGTCCGGAGCGTCATGGTTAAGACTAAGACCAATATCCTACAGAGACCTATCAATAAACTCTGTCTGCTCCTTGAGGCGACGAAGTGAGACACACACACACACACACACAGTCCTCCATCTTTGAATCACGTGCACCTCTGATTCGTTGATGTCGTACTCTTACATTCTTTGATGTCATACATTTTGTGGACGTCAAACTCTTGACATTTTTTGGAAGTTGAACACCTTTACACTTCAACTCAGACTGAGATCTATGGACTATTTTCCTATATGGCACCTTGTATATTTGTATATAGCTATGAACTGTAATGGTGCTCTGGTATAGAATGTTTTTGTATTGGCTCTACGTTTGAATATTAAGTAATTGTTGGTGGCATTCAGTGCAGTCAACAATTAGGGGCCGGTATGTTAGAGCCGATTTGGGGCATATTTTGTATAAAAGACTGAACATACTGAGCTCCATGTACATTTGTGTAAATATATATAATATTAATGTATATGATGAAATATTAGGTACGTACCTTTTATGATTTATTACCGGATTGAGATATATTCATTTGTTATTAGTGTAACTCAGTAGTTTGGCCCCCCCTCTTGCCCATTCATTGTACTGTGTTAATTGTGTTAGTATAAAGGCAGGAAGTTGGGCCTTCGGGGGGAGGAGTCCTTGCTAGATGCCGGGAGCGGTTATAGTTTTTTGACCATATAGACATACAGAAATACAGACAGACAGGTCATATTATATTATGTATTTGCATTTCAAGTAATCTCTGCTTTAAGTTGATTGGAGAATACCTTTTTGTTAGATAAGAAGAATAAACATTTTCTGTTGCACTATATCCTGGATCTCATTGAATGTTTGGGCCGTTTGGAAACGTTTGAGTGTGGACTGTATGCGTCCGAAACAACCCCGCTTCAGGCTAGGGCAGTGGCTATGGTAAAGAGGAAAGGAAAGCCACTACACATGGCATCCGTGACAGAGAGGGAGAAGCCTCCAACCACGATATATAAGCGTAAGATAGTCTAGATAGCTACATTTTCAGATATTACACGTTTCTAATTTTGTCAGAAAGTAGTTTTTTTCATTTAAAGTTAAAGTGTACTGTTAGCCCCCACCCCCCCACCCCTAGCTAGCTAATGTTAGCTTGCTGGCTAAGCTAGCTTAGCT
>JAGTTL010002004.1:0-11098 GCA_036851935.1 Coregonus suidteri | reverse complement strand
ACCTACAACAAAAGAGAAAGAGAGCAAGCGAGAGAGTGAGAGAGCGAGAGAAGGAAAAATGCACAATAATCTGTTCTCGCTTTGGTCTTCCAGAAAGGGCGCTTGACTGAATCTGGTTATTGCAGAGGTGAACTCTTTGTGGGAATCATAATCCTGGACTCCATGCTCCTGATCAAAGGCACTAGGAGAGGAGAGATGTGACAAAGAGACATGTTAGGAGCTCAACATCAAGCTCTGTTTCTCAACATCTAAAACCGTGTTTCTCAACTCCAATCCGTGAGTACATTTACATTCACATTTTAGTCATTTAGCAGACGCTCTTATCCAGAGCGACTTACAGTTAGTGCATACATTTTTCATACTGGCCCCCCGTGGGAAACGAACCTACAACCCTGGCGTTGCAAGCGCCATGCTCTACCAACTGAACTACAGGGGACTACCCTCAACAGTACACATTTTTATTGTAGCCTCGGACAAGCTCACCTGATTCAACTTGTAAACTAATCATCAAGCCCTCCATGAGTCTATCAGGTGTGTTTCTCCAGGGATACAATTTTAAAACGTGTACTGCAGTGGAGGCTGGCTTATAATAATGGCTGGAACTGAGCAAATGGAATGGCATCAAACATATGGAAACCATGTGTTTGATGTATTTGATACCATTCCACTTAATCTGCTCCAGCCATTACCACGAGCCCGTCCTCCCCAATTAAGGTGCCACCAACCTCATGTGGTGTACTGTTGGGGGTAACTGAGGACCAGAGTTGAGAAACATTGATAAAAAGACATCAGGCTATATTTTATGTCAAGACAGAGTAATACACGGTTATCATGAAATGATCTGAAATGATCAGTATTCACAGATGACAATTCATTTAGACTTACAAACATAGTGAAGTACTGAGAGTTTGATGCAAATGAAAAACATCATTATTCTGAAACCTCTCATGGTTGAAGACAAAAATCACAATGCATTGCCAGAGAGGTTTAGATTTGATGTCTTTATGTGTGTGTGTGTTTTGCATGTGTTCTCTCCTACCTGTATAATAGACACTAGAATCCCATCCCTCCTTCTGCCAGGCAGAGTTTCTGGTCTCTTCTCTGGATTGAAGGTCTTTATAGGCTGCAGATGGAACAAATAATTTAGTATGCATGTATTCATGGTATATAAATAGGGGCAGGTACAAAAGACATTGACATACAGAATAAACAATAATCCGACGTGTTGCACAATAGTGTGTGTATTGATAGTAGTAAACTGTCGGTCACAAACTCAATAGGATAATTCCATAAAACACAGCATTGATTGGATTCATTTGATAAAATAGTGTCAATGTTGTGTATACGGGCATCATCAGCTGACTCACCCCACAGATGATGAACTTCATACAGGTCTCCTATCTGAGAGAAGAACCCTCCGATGGCCTCATCGTTCTCCTGTCGGTGTTTGATCGCCCGCGCCCTATCAAGATAGTTCATGAATACAGTCAATATTGGACATATTTGACATTCTACTGAAACATTTACTGATATTACATATTGCATACCAGCATTATTTAATGCAATAATCATTTACAAAATGACATGCAACTTAGATGCATATGGTACATGCACATTTCTTTCAAACAAAGTACATATTGCAGTCTCATGAGAAGTCTTACCAATGATTCCCCCATTCAATCATCGTTCCAGGCTAAAAGTGGATGGCGACAGAGAAAAACAATGACGTCATTAACCACATTTCCATCCAGTTTTTATGCCAGTAAAGTCATATCGTATCAAAAATAATAATCATCACGACAGCTGTGATGGAAACAGGAAGTTTGTGTAAATGTATAAATGCCAACAGATACATTTGTTCGTTCAACATGGTGGGATCTTTGTGTCGGTAAAATTAGTTATGCAGGAAATTGCGGTGGAAACGCTTTATGCGCAAATATTTATATAACAACCATCATATTGAAGTAAACTTGGAGTCACACAATGATATGGTGTGTGGTCCTCCCACTACAACTCAGTAAACCATGTAGTTTATTAGGCTACAGATGAAATAAGTTATGATGAACTTCACAGGGTGGTGAAAGTGCAAGGTGATGAGCTTGATGCTCCTTTCCAATAAATATCAAGGGTCTTATTCTGGTGACATGATGATCGATGCTTGACTGACATTTGACAAATACTAATATTCTCGCTCTTATCCATAATAATCTCATCATGTAGATTTGTAGACTAACCTACCCACACAGCCTACCCGCACTGTACCTGCCAGCTGTTGGCTAGAGCGCAGGTGCCAAGACCAGAGTAGTCACATTTGCTATTTAACGCAACTGTTTTTGTGGTAAAACTATCAGTAAAGTTGAAAATGCGATGGAAACACATTGAACTTCAGATTTATATTTGGTACATAAAAACTTAAAAACGAAAAAGTACATTTTGTGTGCACTACATCACATACTGATTGTTATCCTCAACAAGTCCATTTGGTGGAAACGTCCACATATTTTCTTTATGCGGATTCTAGAATATTCACATGAAAATCTGTCGCCAATTGGATGGAAACCTAGCTACTGGAAATAATTATGCTGAAGTATGAACACAGGAAATAATGTTTACTTCATAACCACCTGTGGCCTTTACCCACAGAATGCAACAGCATCCTATTCACATACCATACTCCTAGACATCACAGGAGGTTGGTGACACCATAATTGGGGAGGACGGGCTAGTGGTAATGGCTGGAGCGGATTAGGTGGAATGGTATCAAATACATCGTTTCCATGTGTTTGATGCCATTCTATTCGCTCCGTTCCAGCCATTATTACGAGCCGTCCTCCCCTCAGCAGCCTCCACTACTAGACATGCAGGCGCTGCAATCAAAACATACAGTTCTGTACACAATGCAGTGTGACGGAGGCCTACATACTCATTATATACACAGTCAAGCCAGACATGTTGGTTGTGTTTAAGAGTAGACATTTATCTTATCTTAGGTACGTACATGATGTCCATTGTGTTCTGTAGGACCACTGTTTGTATATCTCTGGGTGTCCTCACGCAGTATCCTACCTTGAGTTTCTATGAGCGCAATTCATATGTCTAGGTCATCGCATGATTTATCTTAAATTTGTATGACCACAGTTTACATGTTTCTTGGCCCAATCAGTGTTTTACCTTGAGTTTGTAGGAGCGCATTTCGTATTATGTCTAGGACATCGCATTACTTCTCTTAAAGGGATTGTTCGGGATTTTGGCAATGAAGCCCTTTATCCACTTCCCCAGCATCAGATTAACTTGTGGATACCATTTTTATATATCTGCGTCCAGTATGAAGGAAGTTAGAGTTAGTTTCATGAACCAATGCTAACTAGCATTAGAGCAATGACTGGAAGTCTGCATGGTAGCTGTTCCCATAGCCATCCAGTCATTGTGCTAACGCTAGTTGGCAATTGCGCTAACGTAAGTTAGCAACTTCCTTCAAACTGAATGCAGATACATAAAAATGGTATCCATGAGTTCATCTGACTCTGGGGAAGTAGATAAAGGGCCTCATTGCTAAAATCCCGTAGTATCCCTTTAAGTCTGTATGACCACAGTTTGCATGTTTCTAGTCCAAATCAGTGTCTTACCTTGAGTTTGTATGAGCGCATCTCATATATGTTGGGTCCCGATCTGGGTGTTGGCTCGTTCCAGAAACTGAACTCTAGAAGAAGCTGGTTCCGCCGTGAGACCAGCATTTTACTCCTCTCCTTCCTGAATTGCATATACTCCTTCAAAGAGTTACGTTGTTTGAAATGTATGAATTAGTCAACTAAAGAAGAATAGTTGTTACACGTCAGCCAGTAGTAGAGTCATGCTTTTCCCCCAAAACAATGAGTATACTCTGATATTTATATAAAACAATATCGGATTATAAAAAAATATCTGATATAACTTGATATGCATTTTGAATGATACGTTGCGGTACTGATTTGTCCTGAACATCCTTTCTAATTGCTTTTATTATGCTAAAAACACAGTTTACACAGCCTACCTTATTGTTGTTCAATTTGGTCAAGCATTCAGTCAACGCTGGGTAGCCACCTGTATACCGCCAAAGGTGCACTGCAACAAACAGACAGCAGAGGTCAGTGTTGTATTGGCCAAACTGTTTACACCCTGCCAGCTAGAAGCTTCTGGTGAGTGTCATCATTGTACAAGAGGCCTATCTTCAGGAAAGGGTATGTGATAGCATTAGATCAGGGTTAACAGAGAACATTAGATTACATCAATAGATCATATTATATAACATTAGATTCGGGTTTCATGACACTGTTGTTATGCACTGACGTCTCTGCCACTTACCAGCTTGGTCTTGGTCGCCATACCAAGTATTCCAGCTCCCCACAACCTCACAGGGATAGTCCTGGTCTAAGTGGAGTTTGCTCTGCACCTCAGCCCTGAATTCACAGGGAAAAGTTTAAAGACACAATATCACAGATACTGTATATGTCTGCATTTTCATTGATTGTGCCGTCCTCCCCACAGATCTCTAGAAAATATCTATTGTGAATGACCAAAAGAGGAGTCTGTCAATTAGCATTTACAGCACATGAGCAAAACTAAAAATGAAAGATGAACTCACTCTAGATTGTTATACGCCTCCAGACACTCTGGCTTGACATTGTGAACTGAGAGAGAAAGGGACAGAATTAGCCAGTGAATATTGGTGGGTGGACATTAGGCTAAACAAATGAAAATATCATATCACATACTCAGCAGCTTCAGTCATATTATTGGACTAATGCATTATTCCTTCTGCAAATGAACTATTTTTGGATCATCGTCTTCCTAACCCAATTTCCCTGCTGGTTGTAATGGTCTTTCTAACCCAATTTCCCTGCTGGTTGTAATGGTCTTTCTAACTCAATTTCCCTGCTGGTTGTAATGGTCTTTCTAACTCAATTTCCCTGCTGGTTGTAATGGTCTTTCTAACCCAATTTCCCTGCTGGTTGTAATGGTCTTTCTAACTCAATTTCCCTGCTGGTTGTAATGGTCTTTCTAACCCAATTTCCCTGCTGGTTGTAATGGTCTTTCTAAATCAATTTCCCTGCTGGTTGTAATGGTCTTTCTAACTCAATTTCCCTGCTGTATAGACAAGTCAAAGGACAAACTATCAAAGTTAAATTATGTGATGAGAACTAGACATTTCTAATGACATTTTTGTCACAACAAAAAAACATGATAGCATTGTAATGATACCATGTAATTACACATTCTCACTTTATTTAGCCCCAGTGCTGCATGCATCTTCCTGTAGGTCCCTTGGTGCAATATATGCATTAAATTATGATGATCCTTTCACAGTTTTCCACAGAGACGGAACGATAAAATGTCACACAGAGGCTATGCCGTGTACAAGGCAAATGAATGCAATTCAATATAATTTGCTGTATTTGTATCACATTTAGTTTATTATTGAACCTCAACCCCTCCTCTAGAAGAGTAAATAGATGTGTTGCTGCAGGAGGATATCATATATTATTACATACACTGCATTTTGTAGAGGTCGCTGGTCTCACTCTTCGACAGCAGGTTGGAGTGGGCATCTTTCCTGGCCTCCACTTTGTGCACAAACATAGACTGGAACCATCCTTTATCTGAAAACCTCCTACACAAAAACATTTTTGGAGTGAATTTAAAGAATCAAAAGAATTTAGACTTTTTGCAGGATCAGGCAACTTGGCATTGATATACAGTAGAAAAAAATGTCTGATCAGTATGGGCCATGAAATCTAAGTGAGTCCACTGGTGGCACTGCAGTTATCACGCTATGATGAGTAGCCTACACCCTGGGTATGAGTGTGGTCAATAGCCATTTATGTTAGTCTGGTCAGTTGAATGAGAACATTTATTTGTCCTGCTCTAATTACGTTGGTAACCAGTTTATAATAGCAATAAGGCACCTCAGGGGTTTGTGACATATGGCCAATATACCACGGCTAAGGGCTGTGTCCAGGCACTCTGTGTTGCATCATGACTAAGAACAGCCCTTAGCTGTGGTATATTGCCCATATACCACACCTCCTCGGGCCTTATTGCTTAAATATAGAATATTGCACGCTGACATGAATTTGCAGTCAGAGGAAAGGATCGAGTAGTTGTTGCTTGTTTTATTCAGTTGCCATGTTGTCAAAGGGTTTAGTTAGATTGTGTCAGCATTGGAAAAGTGATAACACCACACAGTAGATCCCATTTGAAATGGGTCAAAGTTCAGTTGCCTAGCAAATTATTAAAGTAGGCTAGTAGACTCAGTTAGTGCAACTTTCTCATCATTAATCAGGATGTATCCTCCTTTCAATCGTTGAACCTTCATCATTTGACCAACAATTGAACATAACGTACACATTTAGCAGCCAGTTATTGTTGGATATATCGTCCCTTTCATAATTAGTCTACGATTCAAAGCGACCTAGTTTAGATAATTGTGGTTCACATTCTCAAAGTATTTAATTGCGCTTTGTAAGATTAGGTTAAGTACAATTGTTGATCAAAGATGCGAGTAAATGTAAGCATTTAAAACTTCCAACAGTTTCACTTTACCTTGTGACCTGCAACTTGACTGCATTCCTGTACAGTAGTTGGCCCTTGGGCAATATTGAACACGTCGCCGCCATCTTCTCCAGACACTGAATGGAAACCTTTCCCTCGTTTGTGTGAAGCTTTATATATACGGTCTATGTAGTGACATTATGACGAGAGGTCAACAGAAGCTACAGTTTAATATTTAACCAAGGAGAAGTATCTGACTGTAGCTGTGTGTGGACGGAAGATGGCGGAAGCGGGTTATGAAGTGGAATCTGAATCCAGTGGCGGGAGAATTTGAGTATTGTTCAAAAGAATGGAAAACGGAGCAAAGTGGTTTACAGTGATGAGAATGTCCCTTCGTATCTAGTAGGAGTACGGTTTGTTAATAAGGAGCAGCTGAGCAGAGGACCAATCTTGAAGAAACCACTTGAGTTATCCAAACTGGTGGAGAGAGTGCCGGGTAAAGTGAAGGATGTGAGGATCACGAGAGGCGGGCTTGTTTAGATTGTTTGTGATTCCGCCAATCAGAAGGAACTGTGTTGTGTGTCGCTTCGGAACAGGGCACCGCTCAAGGGGGTTATATCTGGCGTTTCGTGGGAAGTTGATTTGGAAGAGATGAAAATTATTCCTGGAGTGATTGAAGCACGTCGGATGAATCGAGTGGTGAGTGGTGAATGGGGAAAAAGTGAAGAGTTTATCTGTTCTTTTGTTTTTTGAAATGTAGTCTCTCCCTGATGAAGTGCGGTTACGGTATATTAACTACAGAGTTAGAGCATTTATCCCAAGAACAATTCAGTGTGAACATTGTAAAGCTTTTGGTAATGTACATTTACATTTTAGTCATTTAGCAGACGCTCTTATCCAGAGCGACCTACAGTTAGTGAGTGCATACATTTTTTTTTTTAAAGTGTTTGCAGAAGGGAGAAGCCTATATGTACAAGATGTGGAAAATATCATATAATGTGTTATAAAGGTGAATAAAATGTGACATGTTGTAATTGGGGTGGGAATCATGAAGCCACGTCTTCTGAATGCCACAAGGGTAAAAGAGAATGAGGTGGCCAAAGTCAGAGTTGTGCAGAACATTTCATATGCAGAAGCTGTGAAAAGGGTTGAGTGTTTGAATGTTGCACCAGAAAGAGTCCATGGTAGTGTATAGGCCTTCACTGCAGGCTGCAGGGATTGTCTTACACCAAGAGGATCCTGACATTTTAAAGGTTAAAAAGGTGGACTTCGTGGCCTTTATCGCAGTGGTGATAAATGGCATTGCCAAGGTGGAGAAAATATCTAGGAAGATTGAAATCATTGTGATTGCGGCGGAGCGGTTCCTGGGGCTGAAAGATTTCACAGCAAAGGAGTTACATGGAATATTAGCGAAAACTGTACCACCTTCTCAGTTCATAGAGCCTGAGAAGGGAGATATGGAGAACTAAAAGAAGGAAGAAGTGGGAGTTTTGTTTGTTTTGGCAATGTACTATTTTTATTAGGGTGGATTGTTAGATCACTATTAAGTATGGATTTATTTTTATTTTAATTTTGGTTTCAAACTGTCCAGTTGGTGGCGGCAATACAACTTTTGGATGTAGTCTGCCATAAAACCCACAGAAGAAGAAGAAGAATGACTCGCTGTATTCAGAGAGGAAGAGATGAAGCAAGAGGTTTCACTCTGCCCAAAATCTGTCCACGAAAATCCACGAAGCGTTAACAAAATATGTAATTGCTAGTTTGCTAATGAGGCTTATTTGATTGAATAGATGTTCGTAATGGTTAGGTTGTTACGAATCAACTGATATAAATGGAGGTATGTGGAATAGCGACAACTTTGGAAAAAAAAGACTTTATATCAGAGTTGTGCCTGTTGTCATAAGTTAGCTGACAACTTCACAAAAACGCTTCAATGGGGCAGAAGCCTGTGAGTTGTGATTCTGGATGGCCAGATAGCTACCAACGATGACAAGAAATTGCCATGTGGGGTATCATAGCCCCTGGTTCTCCTCAGACTTGACTGCCCTTGACCAGCACAAAAACATCCTGTGGCGTACTGCATTAGCATCAAACAGCCCCCGCGATATGCAACTTTTCAACTCCCAACTGCCCACTGCACTGAGGCTAGGAAACACTGTCACCACCGATAAATCTACAATAATCAAGAATTTCATTAAGCATTTTGCTACGGCTGGCCATGCTTTCCACCTGGCTACCACTAACCCGGCCACCAGCTCTGCACCCTCCGCTGCAACTTGCCCATTTCCCCCCCCCCCCCGCTTCTCCTTCACACAAATTCAGACAGCTGATGTTCTGAAAGAGCTGAAAAATCTGGACCCCTACAAATCAGCTGGGCTAGACAATCTGGACCCTTTCTTTCTAAAATTAGCTGCCGAAATTGTCGCAACCTCTATTTCTAGCCTGTTCAACCTCCCTTTCGTAACGTCTGAGATCCCCAGAGATTGGAAAGCTGCCGCGGTCATCCCCCTCTTCAAACGGGGTGACACTCTAGATCCAAACTGTTACAGACCTATATCCATCCTGCCCTGCCTTTCGAAAGTATTTGAAAGCCAAGTTAACAAACAGATCACCGACCATTTCGAATCCCACCGTACCTTCTCCGCTATGCAATCCGGTTTCCGAGCCGGTCATGGGTGCACCTCAGCCACGCTCAAGGTTCTAAACGATATTATAACCGCGATCGATAAAAGACAGTACTGCGCAGCCGTCTTCATCGACCTGGCCAAGGCTTTCGACTCTGTCAACCACCGCATTCTTATTGGCAGACTAAATAGCCTTGGTTTCTCTAATGACTGCCTCGCCTGGTTCACCAACTACTTCTCAGATAGAGTTCAATGTGTCAAATTGGAGGGCCTGTTGTCTGGACCTCTGGCCATCTCTATGGGGGTGCCACAGGGTTCAATTCTCGGGCCGGCTCTCTTCTCTGTGTATATCAATGATGTTGCTCTTGCTGCTGGTGAAGCTTGGATCCACCTCTATGCGGACGACACCATTTTGTATACATCTGGCCCTTCATTGGACACTGTGTTAATAAACCTCCAAACGAGCTTCAACGCCATACAACACTCCTTCCGTAGCCTCCAACTGCTCTTAAACCCTAGTAAAACTAAATGCATGCTCTTCAACCGAACGCTGCTTGCACCCGCCCACCCGACTAGAATCACTACTCTCGGCGGGTCTGACCTAGAGTATGTGGACAACTACAAATACCTAGGTGTCTGGTTAGACTGTAAACTCTCCTTCCAGACTCACATTAAGCATCTCCAATCAAAAGTTAGATCTAGAATCGGCTTCCTATTTCGCAACAAAGCCTCCTTCACTCATGCTGCCAAACATGCCCTCGTAAAACTGACTATCCTACCGATCCTTGACTTCGGCGATGTCATTTACAAAATAGCCTCCAACACTCTACTCAGCAAATTGGATGTAGTCTATCACAGTGCCATCCGTTTAGTCACCAAAGCCCCATATACTACCTACCATTGTGACCTGTACGCTCTTGTTGGCTGGCCCTCACTACAAACCAACACCTCCTTTGGCCGCCATTCCTTCCAGTTCTCTGCTGCCAATGACTGGAATGAACTGCAAAAATCTCTGAAGCTGGAGACTCTTATCTCCCTCACTAAATTTAAGCATCAGTTGTCAGAGCACCTTACCGATCACTGCACCTGTACAAAGCCATTCTGAAATTAGCCCACCCAACTACCTCATCCCCATATTGTTATTTATTTAGCTAATTTGCACCCCAGTATCTCTATTTGCACATCATCTTTTGTACATCTATCATTCCAGTGTTAATACGAAATTGTAACTATTTTGGACTATGGCCTATTTATTGCCTTACCTCCATAACTTACTACATTCGCACACACTGTATATATATTTTCTGTTTGTATTTTTGACTTTATGTTTTGTTTACCCCATATGTAACTCTGTGTTGTTTTTTATCGCACTGCTTTGCTTTATCTTGGCCAGGTCGCAGTTGTAAATGAGAACTTGTTCTCAACTGGCTTACCTGGTTAAATAAAGGTGAAATAAAATCTTTAATCTTGTTCTTGTGTGGGATTTATGGCGGACTACAAACCAAAAAGGTGCATTGTCACCACCGACTGGACAGGGTTGAAAAAAACAAGGTAAAAATAGAATTCATATGTGATAGGGAAAACTAACTTCATCCACCCAAATAAAAATAGTACATTGACAAAAACAAAACTCCCACTAATTCCTTCTTTTAAAGCTCCATATCTCCGGCAGGCTCTGGAGCCTGAGAGGGTGGTACGGCTTGTGACAATACTCCATGAAACTCCTCCGCCGAGAAGTCTTTCAGTCCCAGCCAGGAACCACTCCGCCGCATACACAATGATATCTATTTTCCTGGACTTCCTCTCCACCTCGACAGTGCCATTAATCACCATAGCTATAAAGGCCACAAAGTCCACCTTCTTAACCTTTAAAATGTCTGAGTCCTACTGGTGAAAGGCAACCCCTGCAGCCTGCAGTGAAGGCCTATCCACCACCATGGACTCTT
>JAGTTL010002003.1:0-11105 GCA_036851935.1 Coregonus suidteri | reverse complement strand
GTTAAAGGTTTTTAAGGTTTTGAATGTTTTTGCACAGAACAGTCTAAACCTTCAGAGGGACCATGCATGCTCTCCTCTCTCAGGCATAGTAAATACAGACTGGTACTGCGTCCTAAACGACATGCTATTCCTTACATAGCGCACTACTTTTGACCCGGGTTTCCCATTTGGGAGTGCAGCCAGGCTGTGCTGTGCTGAGGAGAGCGAAGAAGCTGGTATTGTAGCACAGTGGGTTTAGCTACCAGGCTGCCTAGTGATCAAAATTGGTTGAAAATAAAAAAAATCCAAAAACGTCTTTTCAACGTCTTTTCAATGTCTACTGTAGACCATAATTGGAAAACAGTGTGTTTTACAGTTTTTCTCCATTGGTTTGGCTCATTTCTTGAAACAGAAATTAACATTCTCAAAACTACATGGACAAACCTCCAAACCACTTGGCAATTGTTCACAACAGAATTGAATTTCTCATTCATTTCATCAAATTGCAAATGTCTAAGTACATGTCTCAATGTCTCAGTACATCTTTGCAAATGATTAAGTACAGGTAGCCTACATTTAGCACCAATTTCCAAGTGAATAGATCTTGTTGATCTAAACTGATTGTTGATTCTCAGTCTAATGGTTGTTCGCTCCAAAACGTGTCAGCGTCATTTCATTGTATAAGTCATCACATGCACAATAGTCTGTTCAATTGTCAAAATTAGTCAAGAAACATAATACCATGAATACCATATATGAATCCCTTGGAACATTTGATAAATTTATTACAGCAATTGACAGTCAGGTGAAAAACTAGAACTTGACTAACGAAGGAGGAGTTTTCACACATCTCAGATGACCAATCAAACAGTATGTTTAGTTACCTGACAGGTGCTGTCCATGACTGTGAATGCTGCCAAACATGTATGTAAAGAGCTTGACCATGCAGGACCAGTACAATTTGCTGAACATGGGAGGCACCTGGCCAAGTAATATGAACAAGGGCAACTGCCTGCTCGAGGAAGAGGAAGAAGAAGAGGAGGGAGGAGGAGTAAGGTGTGCGTGGTGGTGGAATAGGGGGGAAGTAGAGGCCGAGGAGCACGAAGACACCATGCTGTCCCGGATGAAATTCGGACGCCACAATTATAGACCATGTCATCAACCATGGCCTCACAATGGCGGAGGCAGGTCGCCGAGTGCAGCCTAATGTGCCTCGCTCAACAGTCTCCTCCATCATCCAAACCTTTCGCAGGGAAAACAGGTATGTAGTCAGTCAATGATGGAATTATATGTTGTATAGGACAGGACACTGTGCATAGAGCAAGAAATATATTTATTTACATATTTTACCTATTCATTTAGTGTGTGTGTGTGATAGGCCTACAGTAATATCTTACCTCAATGGGATGTTATGATACTAAAAATGACAAGAAAAGCATTGGAGAAAAAAAAACTATGGAATAGTTTATTTTCTACAGTATTGATGATACAGTTTACAGTAGTATTCCAGTCACTGTGCAGTGATGCATTAGAATTGTGGTAAAGTTACTGTAAGTAAAACAACAATACAATTACATAGGTAACTCATTCTGTAAGGAATACATAAGGTATACATTACGAATGGAGTGTTGTCCTTTGACTTCTATATCTAGGATTGGACGACAACCTTGCACAGGTGGCAGAGGAAAACTTGATCTCCATGAACAACAAGAACAAGAGATCTGTAACATGGTGATGGCAAATAATGCCATCACATTGAGACAGATCCGCGCCTGCAATCCTACAAGACAATGCCATATTCCAAAATGTCAACTCTAATAAGCATCTCCACAATAGACCGGATATTGAAGAAGCATCAGATGACAATGAAGCAATTTACAGGGTACCATTTGAGAGGAACTCTGATAGAGTGAAAGAGCTGCGGTACCAGTATGTACATGTAAGTCATTACTGGTTGTCCATCATTATAACATTTTTACAATTAAGCAGTGGTTCCCCAACTGTTTTGGCTTCAGTACCCACTTTACCTGATTGTGTATCCAGGTAATCCATTGTACATTTACATTTTACATTTTTAGTCATTTACAGACGCTCTTATATCCAGAGCGACTTACAGTTAGTGAATACATATATATATATATGTAATATATATATAATATATATTTATTTGTATTTTATTTATTTTTTATTTAATTATTTTTTTTATACTGGCCCCCCGTGGGAATCGAACCCACAACCCTGGCGTTGCAAACGCCACCTCTATCACTGAGCTACATCCCTGCCGGCCATTTGTCCCCTACCCTGGACGACGCTGGGGCCAATTGTGCGCCGCCCATTAGTCTTCCCGGTCGCGGCCGGCTGCGACAGAGCCTGGATTCGAACCAGATCTCTAGTGGCACAGTTAGCACTGCGATGCAGTGCCCTTAGACCACTGCGCTCACTCAGGAGCCCATAATCCAGCTATGGAAGTATTTGATTTTATCTGACTTCCAACATTTCGCCTAAAAACTGCAGCTTACTGTATGATGCAATTATCATTATAATCCTTATTTTGAAGAATAGTAACATACAATAAGAAAGGGGTCAAAGAGCTGCAATTAGTGCCTCCCATGTAAATCTATCTAATACTGTGGGTTTTACTGTAACATTTCAGTAAGTCTAGTCATTGATGATTTCCCCCCTCCCCTTTCTGTCAAATACCCCCCTGTAGTACCTCTGGCATAGGGTACATGTACCCCAGGTTTGGAACCACTGGAGTAGTGGCCAGTAGTATATTGAACTTGAATGGAGAACATAGAACATTCCTATGTAATTGTCCTGTAACTGTAGTGTATGACTCTTCTGTATGACTGATTTGATGTTTTCTTTTTTTACACGCTATTGTAGAGAATAATGGCATTGGAAGGAAACGAGACCCATCACATCCTCGTGTTTGTGGATGAAGCTGGCTTCAAACCTGGCCAAGGGCCGAAGACGTGGCCGTAATATTATTGGCCACCGGGCCATGGTGGCCCACATGTGTCCCAGGCCAGCGAGGGGCAATAATATAACTATGTGTGCTGCCATATCGGAGAATGGGTGTGGCCACTCACATCCCCAGTCTTGGCCCATACAATACACAGAAGCTCACCTCATCTTCTTTGGACCGCCTTCATGTTGATTTGATCCCTGAAAATGAGAGCGGTCTCGTAGGGCCTCACCTACCACAATATGTCATTGTATGGGACAATGTGAATTTCCACCGTGGCCCGCTCATCAGGGCCTGGTTCACTACTCATCCCAAGGATGGTCATGGTGTTCCCTACCACCTTACTCTCCTTTCCTCAATCCTATTGAGGAGTATTTCTTCCGCTTGGAGGTGGAGAGTGTATGAGCATCGGGCTCAAGATCAGAGGTCCCTGCTCCATGCAATGGGACGCTGCGTGTGAGGATATTACAGCAGATCAGTGTAGGGGATGGTTGCGACATGCACGCCGTTTCTTCCCTCGTTGCATCGCAAGGGAGAATATACGCTGTGATGTGGACGAGAATCTGTGGCCAGACAGACAGCAGCGTGTGGATGGCCAGGAGGGTGAGGACAGCGACCAGTGAAGAACTGTTAGTTGTGAAACTCCAGCTTTATTTACAGCACTGTAGGCTGCATATAATTTTCATTGTTTTTTGTTTGTGTGTTTATATTACAGTATATTATGCTGTATACATTTTCTTTTTACTCTGATGTATGGAAGTTACTTTATGTGTGTGAATGATAATGGTTACAATTTCCTTGGCAGTATGAGTGCAATGTGTGATGTCAAACCTTGGAGGCTACTCTTAACCCTAAAATCCTATTTATTTTTTTCAGTTTTATACACAATTGTATTCTGTTAGCTAGACAAAAAACAGTACAGTAACCATTGTCAATGAAGGACTGGGCTAAGACTGAAAGGTGGACATGAGGGATATTTCAATGGTCCTCTGCCATAGTGACAAAAACATCTAAACATTTTGACTTGCAGTGCTTACACAATGCCAAAGGGACGAAGCATTTTGGGGGCACTGACTGTTTAAATGAGAAGGGAAATTTAGTTTTGACACATGCGTGAACTGTTTTGGGAGAGGTATGAGCTTTTGCAGGTGAACCATGGTGTTGTGCCGAACCATCCACGTTATTTTGGCTAAAGCACCAAGAGTGTTGAGAACGTCCGGTCTGTTTCAAGAAATGAGCCAAAGCAATTGAGAAGGATCTTTGCCATTTTCGTGGCACTGACTCCTTATATGGGAAAGGAATTTAGTTTTGAAGCATGAGTGAACAGTTTTAGGAGAGATATGAGCTTTTGCAAGTGAGCTATAGTGTTGTGCTGAACTGTAAGACTGTTTTGCCAAATGATCTTAGAGTTTTGAGAATGTAATTTCTGTTTCAAGAAATGAGCCAAACCAATGGAGAAAAACTGTAATACATTATTTGGTGACGTGAATATACAGTGGGCTCCAAAATCACTGGCACCCCTGACTGGCAATGCACAAACAATAATTTAAAAATGTAAACACTATAATTATAGTAGATAAACTCAAAATACCAACACGTGAGAAATACTGGTACTATATTAAGTGTTCAATGGAACCAACCAAAATCATACAATGATTTAATACAAAATAATGGGTTCCCCCCCCCCCCCCCCACCCCCCCCCCCAACCAAAATCAAGGTTTCATAATTATTGGCACTCCTCATTTAGTACTATAGGTCAACCACCTCTGGCAAGGATACAGCATGGAGTCTTTTCCCTGTAATGTTTTTGACAAGGTTTAAGGAACACATCTGGATGGATTTTGGACCATTCCTCTGTGCAGATCCTTTCAAGATTCCTTCACATTCTTGGTTTGCTCTTATCAACTGCCCTCAACAACTCAGCCCACAGATTTTCGATTGGATTGAGGTCACCGGCGGACTGAGATTGCCATTGCAGAACATTGATTTTGTTGTCACAGAAACCATTCTGTGTGGATCTTGAGTATGTATGTTTTTGGTCATTGTCTTGTTGGAAGTCCACCTATTGCCCAGTTCCCAGCCTTCTGGCAGAGGCAAACAAGATTGTCAGCCACAATGGCCTGATACCA
The DNA here is from genome assembly GCA_036851935.1 of Coregonus suidteri. Taxonomy (NCBI): domain Eukaryota; kingdom Metazoa; phylum Chordata; class Actinopteri; order Salmoniformes; family Salmonidae; genus Coregonus; species Coregonus suidteri. The sequence continues at coordinate 6,028 of JAGTTL010002003.1, read as the reverse complement.
TACATGGCCTGATACGGTCATACTTGTGTGGAGATGACGTTTGCTTTTGAAACCTGGTGACCCCAATACGACACCACAAGGCCTGCAATACTTTTCACAGTGATTATTGGGGATTTTGTTGCTCGGCTCACCATTCTTCCTTCCTATCCTGTGGGGCAAAATGCATTTGCGTCCGTCTACCTGTGGAGGTTTTTCAACTGTTCCATATTCTTTTTTATTTTTTAATAATTGGCCGCTTCAGTGCCTCAGTGGGTATATTCAATCGTTTGTGGCTCTTCTTGTAGCCAGTACCATATTTATGATGGTCTACGACCATCTGGTCCTGTTTGAACTGCCATTTCTTTTGTTTTCTTTCATGGTGTTGGGATGACAAAGGGATATTGCATGGGTGTTACACTTCATTTATTATACCCTAGTGAAACAGATGATGTAATGGGCTCAATATAGGTTCCTTAAGACTTAGATAAACTTAATAATGTGGAATTTTTAATTCCTGGTTTAAATTTTGGTCAGATGTTACTTTACAATAATATTTAATGGGTGCCATTCCTTGTAAAACCTTGATTTTGGGGAGGACATTGATTTTTAATTAAATCAATAAATGATTTTGGTGGGTTCCATTGGAACGTTTAATATAGTAACAGTATTGCTCTCTCACATGTTTGGTATTGTTGAGTTTCTCTCTATACTGATATTGGTTTATATATTTGTTTTAAGGTATAGTTTGTGGCATTGGCCAGTCAGGGGTGGCAGTCATTTTGGAGCCCCACTGTAATATAGCATAGTTATATTTTTTTTACAAAAGGCCACTCTTTAAATGTTTCACTATTTTATTTTTTAATGAAATGTACGGAGGAGAAGTGGTCCTCGCCCTTCCTCCTCTGAGAGCCCTCCGCTGGTGGAAGACTACCTCCCTGTTTTTGTTTAAATGTCATCCATGATATGAATAAGATGCTGATAACTAAAGAACTATGTTAAACTCAACCTAATATCTTTGCATAATTATCTGAAAAAGATAAGATTCTGCATGTAAACCAAAAGAGAATCTGTTTCGGGACTGAATGGGATGACCTATCAGTAGTCCCATTGTGTGGGTTTGTCGCGTCACTGCTTTTATTTAAGATGTCCTCACAGTCCAGTGGTTTTGCTGTTGGATTCCGGTTCCTTCCCCCACCCCCCCCCCCCCCAGGCAGATCACCATATAGGGAAGTAGAACAGCGGCCAAGGAGCTACATCGTCATGTTTTATTGAGACCAGCGCCAAGACAGGGCTACAACGTCAAAACAGGTCAGTATTTATTGACAGCCAGCGCCAAGCACAGGCTACAACGAGAGAAGAAGAGAGATCAATTGTACATGGTTGTGCAATTGGTCTATGAATGACACAGGCGAGCCGCGATGTAAACAGTTTAGGTGTTTACGAAGCAGTATTAATGTCCGTCTGTGTTTTATCAGTTATGCTCTGCTCTGGTCATTTGTTGCCTTAGTCTGAAGTAAAGCATTTTAGGTCGATTTAGCAAGACAGCTCTTATCCATAGCGACTTACAGTTAGTGAATGCATACATTTTCAAATTATATACACATAGTTTTTTCACAGACTCACTATACTGTTAGCTTGTTCCTTTATCAAACCATTTACTTGACGTATAAGCAGACTGCTCTTGTAATCGAAGAGAGATAGAGAGAGAGAGAGCGAGAGATAGAGAGACGAGAGAGGAGACAGAGCGAAAGACAGAGAGATAGAACAGAGAGAGGGAGAGCGAGGGAGAGAAAGAGAGAGAGAGGACAGAGAGAGGAGAGAAGAGAGAGACATAGAGCATTGAGAGAGAGAGAGAGAGAGAGGTAGAGAGAGTAGAGAGAGAGATAGAGAAGAGAGAGAGATAGAGAGAGAAAGACAGAGATCGAGACAGAGAGAGGGATAGCGACGGGAGAGAAAGAGAGTAGCGATACAGAGAGAGAGTAGGAGCAATAGAGAGTAGAGAGAGAGACAGAGATAGAAGAGAGAGAGAGGAGAGAGAGAGAGGAGATAGAGAGAGAGTGTTTTCTCTCTAACGGAACCACATTTGACCGTCGTTTATGGGCCTCTGTCAACCAACAATAACATCAAATCAAATGTTATTTGTCACATGCTTCGTAAACAACCATTGTGACTTACAGTGAAAATGCTGACTTACGGTCCCTTCCCACCAACGCAGAGGAAGAAAATAGAGAAATAATAGAAAGTAAACACGTAATCATAATGAATATAAATACACTATGAGAAACGATAACTTTGCTATATACACTGGTTACGCATACATGTCAATGATACTTTTGCTATATACACTGGGTACGCAGTACCCGAGTCAATGATAACTTGGCTATATACACTGGGTACATACCAGTCAAATGATAACTTGGCTATACACACTGGGTACCAGTACCGAGTCATGAGACTTGCTATAATAACAATGGGGTTACCAGTAACAGAGTCAATGATAATTGCTATATACACTGTACCATACTGATTCAATGATAACTTGGCTATATACACGGGGTACCATTTACAGAGTAAATGAAAATTTGGGCCCAAATTACACTGGGTACCATTACAGAGTCTTGAAAACTTGGCTTATACACGGGGTACCAGTCCGAGTAAATTTGAAAACTTGGCTATTTTTACACTGGGTCCCAGTCCCGGAGTCAATGAAATTTGGGCTATATCACGGGGTACCAGTACTGATTTCAATGTTTAAACTTGGCTATATCCCTGGGTACCAGTACAGATCGATGTGCATGGGTACGAGGTAATTGATGGAGATAGTGCAATATAAAAATAGGATTCAAGGGGCGATAGTAATTTTCCCCCCCCCCCCCGTGCAAAAAAAATATATGTGATGAGTCAAAAAAGTTTAGAATAGTCTGGGTGCTCAGTATTTGGTTAATATTTAAAATTTAAAAATTTTTGCAGTTTATGGCTTTGGGGGGAGAAGCTGTTCAGGGTCCTGTTGGTTCAGACTTGGTGCAAACGGGGACCGCTTTTCCTTGCTGAAGAGAACAGTCTATGACTTGGGGGGCTGGAGTTTTTTTTACATTTTGTAGGGCCTTCCTTGGAAAAAATTTAACCCCATTGCACTGTTTTCCCGTTTTCTTCCCCGGGGCTAATGGCTGCCCCGTTCCATTATTTATGTCCCGGAAGCATATGTTTATTACCAAAAAGAAACCCAAAAAGGCCTGGGACGTGTTTGTGCTGTTTTTACCCTATAAGAAAGAGGGGAAACCAAAGCCCGGAAAAAATGAGTGGTTTTCTGGGAAAACCCCCCTTTTCTTTGTGTCCCCAAAAGGCAAACCCCATTCCCCATATAGGGCAAACTTTAGCCCGGAATGGCACCCTATTCCCCCTTTTAGTGCACTACTTTAGACCCAGAGCCAAAGGCAAACCCCATTCCCAATAGTTTCACTACTTTTGACCAGAGTCCCAAAGGCACCCCATTCCCCAAATAGGCACTTTCTTTAGACCCAGGATTTCCCAAAGGCAACCCCATTCCCTTATAGTGCCACTTTTTGGCTCCAAAAGGGGCCTTTGCTTTTCCCGCCCCCCTTATCGAGCCCCCTGACCATTTTTAAATTTTGTTTTTGGGGGGTCATCCTTAAATCTGGAGAGCGGGACAAGTCCTCCCCCTTCTTTACTTTGATAAAATAAAATCCATTTCCCCAAATTTCTTTCCTTTACAAAACTTTCAGCTTTTAAAATTTTTTTTTTTAAATTCTCACTCTTTTGTTAATGTGCACCAACCGGTTTTTAGACCCGGAAAGTAGTTTTAACTGCTACACTTGTTTAAAATGAAGGGGTTTTAAAAAGGGTTTAGATCCCTTTTTAAAAAATTTGTGCTGCCTTATTTTCTAGACCTTTCCAAGACCATCACTTCTTATTTTAAAAGGTTGAAAAGGTGGACGGAGATGACAGATTTGGTAAAACATCGCCTTGGTGCCAAAGGGTTTCATGTTCAAAACTAGTGATAGAAAATTGATTTTGGGCCCACCGAGTGGGGCCGCAGTCAAGGCGGTGCTTGAGGCATCACTACAAACCTGGGTTCGATTTCCGGGGTGGGACCGGGAGGGCCCATGAGGGGGCACGAATTTGGGCCCGGTCATCTGGGTTAGGGGGGGGTTTGGCCGGCCGGGATGTCCCTTTTCCCCTTTACTAGCGACTCCCGTGGCGGGGGTGGGGGCAAAACCGTTTTTCGGTGTTTTTCCCCCGACACATTTTGGGGGCTGCTTTCCATTAAGTGAGCAGTGTGTCAAAAAGGGAGTGCGGCGGGCCAGACGGGTTACCAGGACGTGTAAATCAGAGCAAAGTGCCCACCAACTGGCAAGTGTTTCACTGACATTTTCAACATGTCCCCGACGAGTCTGTAATACCAACATGTTTCAAAACAGACCACCCAAATCCCCGTGCCCAAGGAACTAAGATAACCTGCCTAAATGACTACCATTTCCCCTGCACTGACGTCTGTAACCATGAAGTGCTTTGAAAGGCTTGGGCAAAGGCTCAAAATCAAAACCATTACCCAGAAACCCAGACCCACCCCCAATTTTTCTACCGCCCCAACCGATCCACAGATGAGCCATCTCTATTGCACTCCACCCCTGCCCTTTCCCCCCTGGGCAAAAGGAACACCCACTGAAATGCTATTCATTGCACAGCCCAGCGTTCAAAAACCATAGTGCCTTCAAAGCTCATCACTAAGCTAAGGATCCGGGACTAAAAAACCTCCCTCGGGAAAATGGATCCTGGGGCTTCCTGACGGGGCCCCCCCAAAGGGGGAAGGGTAGGTAAAACACATCTGCCACGCTGATCCTCAACACGGGGGCCCCAAGGGGTGCGGGGCCCCAGTCCCCTTCCGTAAATCCCTGTTCATCCTTTACTGCAAAGGCCAGGAAAGACTTTCCAAAACCCTCATTAAGTTTGCGACGAAACAACAGTGGTTTGGCCTGATCACCGACAAAAGAGGAAAACAGCCTATAGGGGGGGAGGTCAGAGACCCCGGCCGTGGGTCCCCGGATAAAAACCTCCCCCCTCAACGGACCCAAAACAAAGGAGATGATTTTGGACTACAGGAAAAAAAAAAAAGGACTTTAGCACGCCCCCATTCTCAATCGACAGGGCTGAAGGGGGAAAAAGGTTTTAGAGCTTCAAGTTCCTTGGTGTCCACATCACCAAAAGAAAATATCATGGTCCAAACACACCAAAACGTCGTGAAAAGGGGCATGACAAAACCATTCCCCCCGGAGGAATAGGCCCTTTCCCCAGATCCTCAAAAAAGTTACACTGCCCTCGAGAGAAAACCTGACTGGGTTTCATCACCGCCTGGTATGGCAACCGCCGGCCCCCGACCGGGAAGGGACTACAGAGGGGATGGGGTACCGGCCCCGTTTCATCACTGGGGCCAAAGCTTTCCCGCCATCCAGGACCTCCTTAAACCCGGGCGGGGGTCAGAGGAAGGCCCTTAAAAATTTTCAAGGGCTCCAGCCACCCAGTTCATAGACTGTTCTCCCCTGCTAACCCCAAAGGCAAGCGGGAAACCCCAGCGCCAAGTCTAGGTCCCCAAAAGGGTTCTCAACAGCTTCTACCCCCAAGCCTAAGAATCCCCGAACAACAATCATGGCTACCCAACTTTTTTGCACTGCCCCCCCCACCCCCAAACCCCTCTTTTTACGCTGTGCTACTCTGTTAAATTTTTTAGGGATAGTCACTTTAACTCTAAACCCAAAATGTAATATTACCTCAAATACCTCAACTACCTCAACTAAACCCATGCCCCCGCACATGACTCCCGCCCGGTCCCCCTTATATATAGCCCCCTACTGTTTTTTTTTATTTTTACTTTTTGCTCTTTTTTTTTCCACACTTTTTTGTTTCTGTTGTTTTATTTTAAAATTTTTTATTAAAAAAAAAATTTCATTTTTTGGTTTAAAGGGGTGTAAGTAAGCAAATTTCATGGTAATGTCTACACCTGGGTTTTTTTCGGCGATGTGGGGAAAAAAAA
>JAGTTL010002002.1:0-11107 GCA_036851935.1 Coregonus suidteri | reverse complement strand
TTTGGTTAATAACAAAAGTTTCTCAATACTTTGTTATATACCCTTTGTTGGCAATGACACAGGTCAACAAACGTTTTCTGTAAGTCTTCACAAGGTTTTTCACACACTGTTGCTGGTATTTTGGCCCGTTCCTCCATGCAGATCTCCTCTAGAGCAGTGATGTTTTTGGGGCTGTCGCTGGGCAACACGGACTTTCAACTGCCTCCAAAGATTTTCTATGGGGTTGAGATCTGGAGACTGGCTAGGCCACTCCAGGACCTTGAAATGCTTCTTACGAAGCCACTCCTTCGTTGCCCGGGCGGTGTGTTTGGGATCATTGTCATGCTGAAAGACCCAGCCACGTTTCATCTTCAATGCCCTTGCTGATGGAAGGAGGTTTTCACTCAAAATCTCACGATACATGGCCCCATTCATTCTTTCCTTTACACGGATCAGTCGTCCTGGTCCCTTTGCAGAAAAAACAGCCCCAAAGCATGATGTTTCCACCCCCATGCTTCACAGTAGGTATGGTGTTCTTTGGATGCAACTCAGCATTCTTTGTCCTCCAAACACGACGAGTTGAGTTTTTACCCAAAAGTTATATTTTGGTTTCATCTGACCATATGACATTCTCCCAATCCTCTTCTGGATCATCCAAATGCACTCTAGCAAACCTCAGACGGGCCTGGACATGTACTGGCTTAAACAGGGGGACACGTCTTGCACTGCAGGATTTGAGTCCCTGGCGGCGTAGTGTGTTACTGATGGTAGGCTTTGTTACTTTGGTCCCAGCTCTCTGCAGGTCATTCACTAGGTCCCCCCGTGTGGTTCTGGGATTTTTGCTCACCATTCTTGTGATCATTTTGACCCCACGGGGTGAGATCTTGCGTGGAGCCCCAGATCGAGGGAGATTATCAGTGGTCTTGTATGTCTTCCATTTCCTAATAATTGCTCCCACAGTTGATTTCTTCAAACCAAGCTTCTTACCTATTGCAGATTCAGTCTTCCCAGCCTGGTGCAGGTCTACAATTTTGTTTCTGGTGTCCTTTGACAGCTCTTTGGTCTTGGCCATAGTGGAGTTTGGAGTGTGACTGTTTGAGGTTGTGGACAGGTGTCTTTTATACTGATAACAAGTTCAAACAGGTGCCATTAATACAGGTAACGAGTGGAGGACTGAGGAGCCTCTTAAAGAAGAAGTTACAGGTCTGTGAGAGCCAGAAATCTTGCTTGTTTGTAGGTGACCAAATACTTATTTTCCACCATAATTTGCAAATAAATTCATAAAAAATCCTACAATGTGATTATCTGGATTTTTCTTTCTCAATTTGTCTGTCATAGTTGACGTGTACCTATGATGAAAATTACAGGCCTCTCTCATCTTTTTAAGTGGGAGAACTTGCACAATTGGTGGCTGACTAAATACTTTTTTCCCCCACTGTATGTTTCTACAACTTGATTGGAGTCCACCTGGGGTAAATTCAATTGATTGGACATGATTTGGAAAGGCACACACCTGTCTATATAAGGTCCCACAGTTGACAGTGCATGTCAGAGCAAAAACCAAGCCATGAGGACGAAGGAATTGTCCGTAGAGCGCCGAGACAGGATTGTGTCGAGGCACAGATCTGTGGAAGGGTACCAAATAATTTCTGCAGCATTGAAGAACTCCAAGAACAGAGTGGCCTGCATCATTCTTAAATGGAAGAAGTTTGGAACCACCAAGACTCTTCCTAGAGCTGGCCGCCCAGCCAAACTGAGCAATCGGGGGAGAAGGGCCTTGGTCATGGAGGTGACCAAGAACCCGATGGACACTGACAGAGTTCCAGAGTTCCTCTGTGGAGATGGGAGCATCTTCCAGAAGGACAGCCATCTCTGCAGCACTCCACCAATCAGGCCTTTATGGTAGAGTTGCCAGATGGAAGCCACTCCTCAGTAAAAGGCACATGACAGCCCGCTTGGAGTTTGCCAAAAGGCACCTAAAGGACTCTCAGACCATGAGAAACAAGATTCTCTGGTCTGATGAAACCAAGATTGAACTCTTTGGCCTGAATGCCAAGCATCACGTCTGGAGGAAACCTGGCACCATCCCTACGGTGAAGCATGGTGGCGGCAGCATCATGCTGTGGGGATGTTTTTCAGCGGCAAGGACAGGGAGACGTCAAAGGGTCTGAATACTTTCCAAAAACACTGTATATAATAGAACTATAGAAGCACACTGGTTGTTCATTCTATTGGCATAGTTTCTAGCCAAGCACACTGGTTGTTAATGGTAAAACAGGTTCCAGTTGATATTGATGGTAAAACAGGTCCTATTGATGGTAAAACAGGTTCTAATTGATATTGATGTAAAAAACAGTTCCAATTGATATTGATGGTAAAACAGGTTCTATTGATGGTAAAACAGTATTGATGTGATGGTAAAACAGGTTCCAGTTGATATTGATGGTAAAACAGGTTCTAATTGATATTGATGGTAAAACAGGTTCCAATTGATATTGATGGTAAAACAGGTTCCAATTGATATTGATGGTAAAACAGGTTCCAGTTGATATTGATGGTAAAACAGGTTCCAATTGATATTGATGGTGAAACAGGTTCCAGTTGATATTGATGGTGAAAAACAGGATTTGATGGTAATTGATATTGATTGATGTATTGATGGTGAACAGGTTCTAATTGATATTGATGGTAAAACAGGTTCCAGTTGATATTGATGGTGAAAACAGGTTCCAATATTGATGTAAAACAGGTTCCAATTGATATTGATGTGAAACAGGTTCCAATTGATATATGGTAAATGGTAAAACAGGTTCCAATTGATATTGATGGTGAAACAGGTTCAGTTGATATTGATGGTAAAACAGGTTCCATTGATATTGATGGTGAAACAGGTTCCAATTGTTTGATATTAATGGTAAAAACAGGTTCCAGTTGATATTGATGGTAAAACAGGTTCCAATTGAATTTATGATGGTCTTTCCAGTTGATATTAATGTAAAACAGGTTCCAGTTGATATTGATGTAAAACAAACTGAAGTGATTATGAGAGTAAAAAGGGTGAAATAAACGGAAATAAAATAAAAACATTTAAACATTTAAAAAAAAATCGATTTCTGTCCAATATTAAATCACCAAACAATGTTCTATACTAATGTTATTTTACATACAAAATGGCTCTAACAGTTGGAGAGGAAGAGGTTGATATAAATCCCCTCTGTTACAAACCAAATGGCTCTAACAGTTGGAGAGGAAGAGGTTTATATAAATCCCCTCTGTTACAAACCAAATGGCTCTAACAGTTGGAGAGGAAGAGGTTTCTATAAATCCCCTCTGTTACAAAACCAAATGGCTCTAAACAGTTTCTAACAGAGGAAGAGGTTTATATAAATCCCCTCTGTTCTAACAGTGGTAAACCAAATGGCTCTAAACAGTTTGAGAGGAGGAGGTTGATATAAATCCCCTCTGTTACAAACCAAATGGCTCTAACAGTTGGAGAGGAAGAGGTTATATAAATCCCCTCTGTTACAAACCAATGGCTCTAACAGTTGGAGAGGAAGAGGTTTATATAATCCCCTCTGTTACAAACCAAATGGCTCTAACAGTTGGAGAGGAAGAGGTTGATATAAATCCCCTCTGTTACAAACAAAATGGCTCTAACAGTTGGAGAGGAAGAGGTTGATATAAATCCCCTCTGTTACAAACCAAATGGCTCTAACAGTTGGAGAGGAAGAGGTTGATATAAAATCCCCTCTGTTACAAACCAAATGGCTCTAACAGTTGGAGAGGAAGAGGTTTTATATAAATCCCCTCTGTTACAAACCAAATGGCTCTAACAGTTGGAGAGGAAGAGGTTTATATAAATCCCCTCTGTTACAAACCAAATGGCTCTAACAGTTGGAGAGGAAGAGGTTTATATAAATCCCCTCTGTTACAAACCAAATGGCTCTAACAGTTGGAGAGGAAGAGGTTGATATAAATCCCCTCTGTTACAAACCAAATGGCTCTAACAGTTGGAGAGGAAGAGGTTTATATAAATCCCCTCTGTTACAAACCAAATGGCTCTAACAGTTGGAGAGGAAGAGGTTGATATAAATCCCCTCTTACACAAACCAAATGGCTCTAACAGTTGGAGAGGAAGAGGTTGATATAAATCCCCTCTGTTACAAACCAAATGGCTCTAACAGTTGGAGAGGAAGAGGTTGATATAAATCCCCTCTGTTACAAACCAAATGGCTCTAACAGTTGGAGAGGAAGAGGTTGATATAATCCCCTCTGTTACAAACCAAATGGCTCTAACAGTTGGAGAGGAAGAGGTTGATATAAATCCCCTCTGTTACAAACCAAATGGCTCTAACAGTTGGAGAGGAAGAGTTTTATATAAATCCCCTCTGTTACAAACCAAATGGCTCTAACAGTTGGAGAGGAAGAGGTTTTATATAAATCCCCTCTGTTACAAACCAAATGGCTCTAACAGTTGGAGAGGAAGAGGTTGATATAAATCCCCTCTGTTACAAACCAAATGGCTCTAACAGTTGGAGAGGAAGAGGTTGATATAAATCCCCTCTGTTACAAACCAAATGGCTCTAACAGTTGGAGAGGAAGAGGTTTATATAAATCCCCTCTGTTACAAACCAAATGGCTCTAACAGTTGGAGAGGAAGAGGTTGATATAAATCCCCTCTGTTACAAACCAAATGGCTCTAACAGTTGGAGAGGAAGAGGTTTATATAAATCCCCTCTGTTACAAACCAAATGGCTCTAACAGTTGGAGAGGAAGAGGTTTCTATAAATCCCCTCTGTTACAAACCAAATGGCTCTAACTAGAAACAGGTTGAATAAAATCCCCTCTGTTACTAGACCATTGTTTCCCACTGGAGATTAGTTTATGAATTGCAAACCAAATGGCTGTAACAGTGGAGAGGAAGAGGTTGATATAAATCCCCTCTGTTACAAACTGTTAACAGCCATTAAGATGGATTATCCCCTCTGTAGATAACTAAATGGCTATAAAGTTGGAGAGGAAGCAGGTTGATATAAAAATCCCCTCTGTTACAAACCAAATGGATCTAACAGTTGGAGAGGAAGAGGTTAAAATCCCCTCTGTTACAAGACCAAATGGCTCTAACAGTGTGGAGGAAGAGGTTTCATAAATCCCCTCTGTTTAACTAAATGGCTCTGTCAGTTTGGCAGGAGAGAGATATAAATCTCTGTCACCAAATGGCTGACAGCAGAGGAAGAGTCCTATATAAAACCAGACCCAGTTACGCCCAAACCAACAGTTGGAGACATCACTGTTCCCAGTGTAATAACAGTTTTAAGTGGTTATGGAACTTATGAATCCATGCATAACTGTGGGACACACAGGAGAGAAGAACTTTCCAATGTTCCCAGTGTTATCGTAAGGGTATCAACCACCCTGTTAGGAAATTTCCTATATTATAATGAGGGATCTAGTCTGGATACACTCATTGGAGACAGTATTATCATGTGGAGGTTTCATGCAGGTCTCTGTTTAAAGAAATACTTTCTTTGGCAGGAGAGAGACCAGGACTCTCACTCTGACAAGAACAAGAGTCCTTCAGGGGATAATACACAGAGAAGAGAAACCAGCAGGACGACAATGTTCCCAGTGTGGAAGGGTTTTAGGTGGTTAGGAAAACTGAAAAAAGCATGAAACGATACACACACAGGAGAGAAGCCTTTCCAATTGTTCTCTGTGTGGAAAGGATTTTACCAAGTTTAGAATACCTAATAAAAGGCATACGAAATTACACACAGGAGAGAAGCCTTTCCAATGTTTCCCAGTGTGGAAAGGGTTTTTTACAACGGTTAGGAAACCTGAAAAAGCATGAAAAAACACACACAGGAGAGAAGCCTCTACCATGCTCCCAGTGTGGAAAGGGTTTTTACACAGTTAGGGAGCCTAAAAAAGCATGAAAGGACACACACAGGGGAGAGATCTTACCATTGCTCTCTGTGTGGAAAGGATTTTACCAAGTTAGCGAACCCTAAAAACCATAAACAATTACACACAGGAGAGAAGCCTTTCAATGCTCCCAGTGTGGAAAGGGTTTTACACGGTTAGGGTATCTGAACGATCATAAAAAAACACACACAGGAGAGAAGCCTTTCCAATGCTCCCAGTGTGGAAAAGAGTTTTACACAGTCGTTACAAGGACACACACAGGGGCTCTTAAGAACATAAAGACAATTACACACAAGAGAGAAGTCCATAAACCAACACACAGGAGAGAAACTCCCAGTGTGGAAAGGGTTTTTACCCGGTTAGGGAATCTGAACGATCATAGAGAACACACACAGGAGAGAAGCCTTTCCAATGTTCCCAGTGTGGAAAGAGTTTTACACGGTTACGGAGCCTGAAAGAACATAAAACAATACACACAAGAGAGAAGTCTCTCCATTGTTCCCAGTGTGGAAAGGGTTTTACCCAGTTAGGGAACCTGAAAAGGCATGAGAGAACACACACAGTCTTAACAACGACCCCAGGAGTTGGAAATGGTTCGGAGAACAGAACATAAAACCGCATAAGAACAAAAAATATTGAGGAACAGAAACAGAACCGGGAAAGAAAGCATTGTCACTGGTTAATTAGTGGTCCTCTGTAGCTCAGCTGGTAGAGCACGGCGCTTGTAACGCCAAGGTAGTGGGTTCGATCCCCGGGACCACCCATACGTAAAAATGTATGCATGCATGACTGTAAGTCGCTTTGGATAAAAGCGTCTGCTAAATGGCATATTATATTGTATTATATTATATTAATAACATTGTTTTAAAGCTGCCGTCCAGTGAAAATCTCACTTTTAAAAGTTCATATTCTGTTAACTCATCCAAATAAACGTTGTTGAGTCATCCTATACTCGTATTTGTGGCCAAAGTATAAATTCACACTTCAAAAACCCCATCTCAAACTTGTATCTCAAACTATTTCCTCATAGAACATTGTCATCTCCCTGAGGAGGATGAGCTGGCCAATCAGCGGTCTAAAGGAGGATGAGCTGGCCAATCAGTGAGTCTACTCGCATTCATGAGCTGGCCAATCATGACCTAAAGGATATACACCCACAGTGGTCTACTCCATTCATAGCAAACTGCTATACACCCACCACATGTAAACAAACTGCTCTGCCACATGTAAACCAGCTGGCCAGCTCCATAGCAATCTGCTCTGTCCACATGTAAACAACTAGCTGGCTCCATAGCAAGCTGCTCTGTCCACATGTAAACAACTAGCTGGCTGCTCCATAGCAAGCTGCTCCCACACTGATTGGTGAATAATTGAATGAGCTAAATGTAAAAAAAATGTCAATTTCAAAGGTTAAAAAAGGAACAGAAAGGAACGATATCAATCTGTAATTTTTGGGTGGTTTTGAACCGGTTCAGAACTTTATTGAAAAAATAGTGGTTATGTTCAGAATGACAACAATTGGAATAAAATGTTGGTTCCAACCCCTGGGTGTGTATCATTCCAAAACGTTTCTTAAATGGAGTGAAACGGGGAGGGACTTACCAGAATGTGTCCAATAGAAACAGTTGCAAAATGTTCTGTTGTGCAATAGAATAGAATCTGCAAATGTTTTACCAGTTCTGGAAATGCTAGAGTCCTGAAAATGCCTTTCCAATGAGTAAGGAGCACACAGGAGAAATCTGGAAACACAGGAGAAAAGCCTTTCCAATGTCCCACTGTGGAAGGAGTTTTTACCCAGTTATGGAATCTGAAAACACATTTCCAATGTCCCCTGTGGAAGGAAGCCCAGTTGGAATCTGAAAACACAGAAAAGCCTTTCCAATGTCCCACTGTGGAAGGAGTTTTTACCCAGTTATGGAATCTGAAAACACATGAGAAAAGCCTTTCCAATGTCCCACTGTGGAAAGAGTTTTTACCCAGTTATGGAATCTGAAAACACATGAGAAAAGCCTTTCCAATGTCCCACTGTGGATTATAGTTTTTACCCAGTTATGGAATCTGAAAACACAGGAGAGGGCACACACAGGATAGGATAAGACCTACCACTGCTCCCCAGTGTGGAAAGAGTTTCAGTCAGTTAGGGAACCTAATTGTGGAAAGACATTTTCTAGGACACAGGACCTAAATAAGAGAATAGAGGGGCTGTGTTCTGATTTATGTTTTTGACTGAGAATTTGTTATTGTTTAAACCACATGAAATCATGTTTGTATGAAATCTTACAAAAAAAATTGGCATACTTGAGTTTTTTCTTCTCGAGACATGATCATGTCTAACATCAGATTAACATTTTAAAATGTGTATTTTATTTTGATTATGATTTTGATTGATTGAATACAAGTCTAAACCCTTAGATGTCCATGAAATGATTTGGATATTTGTAGATGATTAAATAGATGAATAGAATGTGTAGCCTATTTATTGATTCTAACCTTGAAACCTCGTCAATTTAGTCGTTTTGTTTCATTGACTTAATTTGTGTTCTAGTCATCAAGCTAAAGGTGTATGAAAATGTGATGACGTTGTTCTGATAACTTTGATAAGTTGTTGACACATGTGGAACATTCACTAGCTACCTCCTCAATGTTCCCAAAAGTTTTATTCCACCATGTCAGAGAAAGAAAACACAGGTGCTGGTTTTAAAAAGCATTTGAATTTTTTTTTTTTTTTTTTAATTTGGATTTATTATTATTATTATTTTTTATTTATTTTTTCGGGGGATGGATCAGCTTAATATTGCAGATAGATTGTATCTTCTATCAATGTAATTGTCTGCATCACTTCCAATCCCCCATGTTTTTTTTTTTTTTATATATATATATTCCCCTTTATTACTTTTCAACCCCACCATCCTTTCCCTACTTGGAGTAAATTAGTGAACAACAACGCCCAGGCCTCTACTTCCAGTCTATACTTACTATCTACACCTTATGGTCAGAGTTAATTTTACAATAATTCTATATCTATATATATATATATATATATACACACATATATATATATATATATACATATTTATTTATTTTTTTGCTCCTGAACTTCTTCTACTCTCAACCTCGCCGATCATTTTCATGATGTCCATCCGGTTTGCTTCTAAATGCCATATCTTTCTAACTGTGCTCTTTCCCAAAAGCTCCCAACATACAACCTATATACTTATTATGGACACAGTATGCTTACATTATTAGCTATCTTTGTTATTATTTGTTGTTATTTGTTATTAGTCCCATCCTTCAACCTATTCAATACCTCCCATCTATCTCTTAACACCATCCATATAGGATTTCTATTTGCCATATATATTTCAACCATACTGTGATGTTTTACAAAAGTTCTGAACCTTTCTATTCTCATTGCTTCTACAGGTTGTGAATTAAAAATAAACATTTTTGCTAAAAGTATTATTATATTATTGATTGATTGACTATGACTTTTCAGATCACCCAGTAATGCTATCTGCAAGGTTAGTTCCAGGTAAATATTGCAATCCTTTAGCCATTCCTGGACCTGTGTCCAAAAACAAGCTACAAATGGACAGAACCAAAACAAATGATCTAATGATTCTATCTCTTCACAGCAAAATCTGCAGAGCTGGGAAGATTGTATCCCCCATATAAATAAAATCCATGATAGAACACACACAGGAGAGAAGCCTTTCCAATGTTCCCAGTGTGGAAAGGGTTTTACCTCTGTTAGGGAACCCCTGAAAAGGCCATGAGAGAATACACACAGGAGAGAAGCCTTTTCCAATGTTCCCAGTGTGGAAAGAGTTTTTACAAACACGGTTAGGGAGGCCTGAAAGAGGAACATAAAATAATACTCACACAGAAGAGAAGCCTCTCCAATTCTCCCAGTGTGGAGGGTTTCAGGTGGTTAGGAAACCTGAAAAGCATGAAACGATACCACAAAGGGGAGAATCTTACCATGTGCTCTCGTTGGGAAAGTGATTTTCCCAAGTATAAGGAACCTAATAAAACATACGAAATTACACACAGGAGAGAAGCCTTTTCCAATGTTCCCCAGTGGGAAAGGGTTTTTACACGGTTAGGAAACCTGAAAAAGCACGAGAAAACACACACACGGAGAGAAGCCTTACCAATGCTCCCAGTGTGGAAAGAGTTTTACACAGTCAGGGAGCCTAAAGGTGCATGAAAGGACACACACAAGGGGAGAGATCTTACCATTGCTCTCTGTGTGGAAAGAATTTTACCAAGTTAGCGACAACTAAAAAACCATAAACATTACACCACAGGAGAGAAACCTTTTTCAATGCTCCCAGTGTGTGGAAAGGGTTTTAACCAACGGTTAGGGTATCTGAACGATTACATAAAAGAACACACACAGGAGAGAAGCCTTTCAATGTTCCCAGTGTGGAAAAGAGTTTTACCACGGTTACGGAGCCTGAAAGAACATAAAAAACAATAACACACAAGAGAGAAGTCTCTCCTTGTCCCAGTGTGGAAAGGGTTTTACCCAGTTTAGGGAACCTGAAAAGGCATGAGAGAACACACACAAGGAGAGAAGCCTTCCAATGTTCCCAGTGTGGAAAGAGTTTTACCACGGTTACGGAGCCTGAAAGAACATAAAACAATACACACAAGAGAGAAGTCTCTCCTTGTTCCAGTGTGGAAAGGGTTTTACCCAGTTAGGGAACCTGAAAAGGCATGAAGGAACACCACAGTCTTAACAACGACCCAGGAGTTTGAAAATGTTCGGAGAACAGAACATAAAACCGAATAAGAACAAAAAATATTGAGGAACAGAAAACAGAACCGGGAAAGAAAGCATTGTCACGCCCTTCTTGGGGGTTCATTAGTGGTCCTCTGTAGCTCCAGCTGGTAGAGCACGCGCTTGTAACACAAAGGTAGTGGGTTCGATCCCCGGGGCCACCCATACGAAAAAAATGTATGCATGCGACTTAAGCCCTTTTGGAAAAAAGCTTTGCTAAATGGTTTAATTTTGTATTATTTAAAAAACATTTTTTTAAAGCTCCTCCAGTGAAAATCTCATTTTTAAAAATTTTATATTCTGTAACTCCCAAAAAAAAGGGGTTTTGAGCATCCTATATCGTTTTTGTGCAAAGAAAAATTCACACTTAAAAAAACCCCATCTCAAACTTGTATCTAAAACTTTTTCCTCATAGAA
>JAGTTL010002001.1:0-11116 GCA_036851935.1 Coregonus suidteri | reverse complement strand
ATAAAAATGTATTAATTGAGATATTAGCCAGAAAAAAAACCCAGAATGAAAAAATAAAGGACTAACAGCGGGGACATTTCAATGAGTCTTGTGTCTGACTTACCTCCTGTTTTCTCTCCTCTTTCTCTTCCTTTGGAAGACTTCCTTTGGCTGCCCCTTCCATCGCACGTTGCACCTCCATTCTCTTGGGGATCCTCCCTGATCTAAAAAAAAAATGGCGAAAAAAGCTTAAAAGATGGATCCAAAGAAAATTTTCTGATGGCCCATTTATCTTTTTGTATAAGTGTTGTCATGTCTTGCTCGGTGACTCTCAGACCCACCTCTCGAGAGACACCATTTTTTTACATCGGGCCCCCTTTTTTGGACACTGTGTTAAAAACCTCCAAACGATTTCAATGCCATAAACACTCCTTAGTACCCTCCAATGTCTTAAACATAGAAAAACTAAATGTGTTTCAACCGAAACGCTGCTTGCCCCCGCCCCCCCGACTAAATAAATACCTGACGGGTCTGACCTAGGTTGTGGCAACTACAAAATCTGGGTTTTGGTTAGAGAAAACTTCCTTCCAGATCCTTTAAAGAATCCCCAATCCAAATTAAAATCTAGAATGGGGTTTCCATTTCGCAACAAAGCCCCTTCACCAGCTCCCAAAACATCCCCTCAAAAAACTGACTACCTCCCGACCCTTGACTCAGCGATGTCATTTAAAAATAGTTCCAAACCCTTACTCGCAAGGGATGTAGTTATCACAGTGCCCCGTTTTGTCCCCAAAGCCCCAATAATACCACCACTGTGACCTGTACCTCTTTTTTGGGGGTCCCATACATATCGCGCCAAACCCACTGGCTCCAGGCCATCTAAAATCATGCTAGGCAAATCCCCGCCTTATCTTAGCTCTTTGGTCCCCATAGCAACACCCACCGTAGTCGCCCCCAGCAGGTATATCTCACTGGTCACCCCCAAACCCAACACCTCCTTTGGCCGCAATTCCTTCCATTTTATGGCCAATGACTGGAAAAATTGCAAAAATCTCTGAAGCGGAGAACTTATCTCCCCACAATTTTAAAGCACAGTTGTAAGCACCTTACCGATCACTGCACCTTACACAGCCCATCGAAATTAGCCCCCCCCAACTCCTACCCTTATTTTTATTTATTTTGCCTTTTTGTACCCCAGTATCTCTATTTGACCATCTCTTTACACATCATTCCAGTGTTAATATAATTGTAATTATTTTTCACATAGCCTATTTATTCCCTTTCCCCATAATTTCTACATTTGCCCCAAACGATATTTTATGTATTTGTGTATTTTTGCTTTTTTTTTTTACCCAATGAAATCTGTTGTTGTTTTTATCGCACTGCTTTGCTTTTTTCTTGGCCCGGTCGCAGGTAAAAGAGAATTTTTCTCAACGGTTTACTGGGTTAAAAAAGGGAAATAAAATAAAAAAAAAAATGTCTGAGAGGGATTCTTTCACTTTTATTGATTAGGGGTACGTACAACGCTGAAAAAGCCCTAGCAAAAACATACAAGATCCAAAATTTCCCTAAACTAAAATTTTTTGAATTAAAAAGGTATGTATTTTAAATGCTTTATAAGAAAGGTTGATTGATCTTTTAAGTCGCACTGGCGTGTCCTTTGGTTATTCCCTTTCATGTTCCTTCACAAAGGATAGGAAACGAGGACAGTACATCTATCTGGGAGGATTGGGACACAGGCTGACTCCTGAAAACTCTTCTCTCACCTGCGCCAGAATTTGCTCTGAAACGGTCTTCTAAGTGTATCACATTCTCTGCCCTGCCATCAGTTGAGCCCTTCAGATTGTACTCCTGTCGACTTTGTGAGAAGATTAAGATTAAAATGTACGTATAGAAATTACATATATAATCCCTAGAATAGACAATGGGATCTTGCAACATGCCTAAAAAACTAATCAGATATGGTAAAACGTATCAAACAATGAATTTGTATATATATATCGTGATCTGTGGTTAGCATTAACCGTTCTAAAAACTACACTACTAGTTGTATCACTGGAATTGTATATTTAGGAAATAAGGTCTGAGGCGGTGTGTTATATTGGTCAATATACCACAGCTAACGGCTGTTCTTAGGCACGACGCAAAGGGGAGTGGTTATAGAGGGTGCAACAGATCAACACCTCAGGAGTAAATGTCAGTTGGCTTTTCATAGCCAAGCATTCAGATGTCCAGACAGCAGGCCCGAGAGCGAGAGTGAGAGAGAGAGAGAGAGAGAGAGAGAGAGAGAGAGAGAGAGAGAGAGAGAGAGAGAGAGAGAGAGAGAGAGAGAGAGAGAGAGAGAGAGAGAGAGAGAGAGAGAGAGAGAGAGGGTTGAAACAGCAGGTCCGGGACAAGGTAGCACCTCTGGTAAAACAGGTCAGGGTTCCATGGCCGCAGGTAGAAACACTAGAACTGGATCAGCAGCTCTACAAGATTGACTGGGGACAGGGACAGACAGGAGTTCTCAGGCCAGGTAGTCCTGAGGCATGGTCAGGTTCTCCAGGAGGGGGGTGGGGACATAAAGAGTATGCCTAAGATCACACAGTACAGCAGATAGGACAGACTGACCCTAGCCCACCGCCACATAGGGTAGCATAGATACTGGAGACTGAGACAGAGGGGGTTGGGGGACAATGTGGCCCAATCCAAAGTTATCCCTGGACAGGGCCAATCAGGCAGGATATAATCCCACCCACTTGGCCAAAGCACAGCCCCCACAAGGGATATCAACAGACCACTAACTTACTACACTGAGACAAGTATAGCTCACCAAGATCTCCCCCACCACACAAGCAGAGGAGGCGCAAAGCCAATATCACGTCAGTGACTCAATCCACTCACGTCGAGTATAGCCGGAAAAAAACTGGAACGACGTGGTGCGCCCTCCAAGGGATGGCAACGGTGAGCGCGAGCAAGCCAGTGAGTTAGCCCCCTCAATAGGGTCAGAGGCAGAGAATCCCAGTGGAGAGTGGGGAGACAGCAAGGGTGGTTCGTCACTCCAGTGCCTTATTGTTGTTCGCCTTTGCACCTCTCGGCCAGACTATGCTCAATCATAGGACTTACTGAAGAGATGAGTCTTCAGTAAGTCTTCAGCTGGGTCTTCAGTAAAGACTTAAAAGGTTGAGACAGAGTCTGCGTCTCTCACATGGATCGGCAGACCATTCCATGAATGACGAGCTCTTTAGGATAAAGCCCTGCCTCCAGCTGCTTGCTTAGAAATTATAGGAACAATAAGGAGGCCTGCATCTTGTGACTAAACTATGGTGTTTCACGTAAACAAAAATAAAATGTTTTGGATGAATGACTCAGGGGTGGAAGATGTGTTCAACACCAAAGAGTGCTCAATCAAAAATGTTGAACATAAGACAGGGGGCATTACAAGTGATATCAGCCTTGACTTTTGTACTAAGAGTTTTGTAAATATACCACTTACATTTGAAAAACATGCCAACGTGATTGAAAAAAACTTATATATGCCATTTAGCAGAACATAATTGTATATACACTGAGTGTACAAAACATTGAGAACACCTTCCTAATATTGAGTTGCACCCCATATTGCCCTCAGAACATGCCTCCATTCGTCGGGGCATGGACTCTACAGTGTCGAAAGCGTTCCGCAGGGATTCTGGCCCATGTTGACTCCAATGCTTCCCACAGTTGTGTCAAGTTGGCTGGATGTCCTTTGGGGGGTGGACCATTGTTGATACACACGGGAAACTGTTGAGTGTGAAAAACCTAGCAGTGTTGCAGTTCTTGGCACACTGAAACCAGTGCGCCTGGCACCTACTACCAAATCCCGTTCAAAGGCACTTAAATATTTTGTCTTGCCCATTCACCCTCTGAATGGCACACATACACAATCCATGTCTCAATTGTCTCAAGGCTTTAAAATAATTCTGTAACCTGTCTCCTCCCCTTCATCTACACCAGGGGTGTCAAACTCATTTTAGCTCAGGGGCCACATGGAGGAAAATCTATTCCCAAGTGGGCCGGACCGGAAAAATCATGGTATATATAACTTAAAAACAACAACTTCAGATTGTTTTCTTTGTTTTAATACGATCAACATACAACATAAAGCTGGAGCCTGAGGACAGTGTGTCCAAAATAGTACAAGCACAACATCACTATTAATCATAAAACACGTCAAGTTTATTTGAAAATTCTAAAGAAAAAGAACACACAAACACACAATGCCTCAGTGATTAACAGAACTGTTTCACAGATCACAGAACTATATCAGGGTGTTATTTCTCAGGCAGAAATGTAGATAAAAATAATGAAATCCTGTTCCCCAAACAAGTGCAAGAACCACAGAGTCAAGAATAGGTTAAATATACAAATAAAATAAAATCAATTAAAAACAATAGCACATCAACATAAAAACATATAAACATAAATCTGAAAGCGTTGCTCAAACTCCCGTAACAGTCCAGTTATTTTATCTTTGAACCGCTTCATGTCTGCCACATGTTGGGTCGCGCACACATTTTTCAGACAGGGGAAGTGAGCTGCATCACCACCGGCAAGTTGCGTCTCCCACAATGACAGCTTCAACTTGAAAGAACGTATGCTGTCATAATACTGCGTGACAACTTTGTTGCGCCCTTGCAGCTGTTTGTTCAAGTTATTCAGGTGCTCTGTAACATCCACCATAAATGCAAGGTCCGGCATCCATTCTGCGGAATGAAATTCTAACACACTGTTTGCCCTTTTCTTCCATGAACTGTTTATTTCTTCTCGTAAATCAAAGAAACGCCTCAGCACAGCACCTGGCTTAACCATCTTACCTCAGTGTGGTATGGCAGGCCATAGATGTGGTCTTTCTCTCTGAGAAGGCTGTCAAACTGACGGTGATTCAGGGTTCTGGATCGGATGAAATTAACAGTTTGGATGACCACCTTCATGACGTTATCCATCTTTAATGACTTGCAACACAAAGCCTCCCTGGTGCAAAATACAGTGAAAAGTAAAAAAATCACGCCCTCCATTTGCAGATTGCACTTTCTCTCTGAATTTTGTCACAACGCCTGCTTTTTTCCCGATCATTAAAAGGCGCACCATCTGTAGCGGCTGACAGCGCGGGACCAGTCCACTCCAACCCTGTCCAGCGCGCCGACGAGTGCGGTAAAAATATCAGCAGGATGCTGTCGTTGTATCTGTCATCGGCACCAACTCCACGAACTCCTCGGTGACGGTCAATGTGTCATCAACTCCGCGGATGAAAAAATGGCCAGTTGTGCAACATCTGTAATGTCCGTGCTTTCATCAATTGCAACCGAAAACTCAATAAATGACTTTACTTTTTGCTTCAACTGGCTGTCCAAATCCACTGAAAAGATCGGAAATCCTGTCTGCAACTGTGTTTCTTGTCAGGCTGATATTTGCAAAAGCCTGCCGCTTTTCAGGGCACACAATCTCTGCTGCCTTCATAATGCATGTTTTTACAAATTCACCCTCACTAAATGGTTTTGAAGCCACTGCGATTTCATTAGCAATGAGGTAGCTAGCATTCACTGCAGCGTCACTGATGTCTCGGCTGTGAGTAAACACAGACTGCTGTTTCTTCAGACCCGCCAACAGTTCATTCACCGTCTCTCATCTCCGCTGTCCTTGAAAGTTGTCATATCTGTCGGCATGAAGACTCACATAGTGGCGACGAAGGTTATATTCTTTCAGCACTGCAACATGCTCTGAACACACCAAACATACAGCTTTCCCATTCATTCCGTGATTAAATAGGATGACCATTTTTCTTGGAACACTCTGCACTCTGCGTCCACTTTTCTCTTTTTTGACAGAGACATATTGGGGCAATGAGGGTGCCAAAGCACATAATGTTAAAAGTAGAAGCCGTAATAAATATCGCGGGCAAAACAAAGTAGCTCATTGGCTGCACGTGCTTGACCTAGTTGCTCTGCCCCGGTATAAACAGTTTGCTTGCTTAACACAATTGCTATTGCGCCATCCAGTGGACGCAATTGGAACAGCAGTTTATTTTATAGAAAAATTGCAGCGCATTTTTATACTTAAAAAAAATAATAATAATAAAATAAAAATCTTTCTTTCTTCAAAATCATCTCGCGGGCCGGATTAAACCCGTTTGCGTGCCTGATCCGGCCCGCGGGCCGTATGTTTGACACCCCTGATCTACACTGATTGAAGTGGATTTAACAGGTAACATCAAAAAGGGATCATAGCTTTCACCTGTTCTTTTGTGCAGTCAGTGTATATTGTAGCAATCCTCGCTATATGAGCCACATTACAATTCCCACCAGGTGGGTTAACACTATTGGCCTGATGAGTAGGGTGTTTGCAGGGATTGATGTTAACGTCTGAAAGGCAGTTGCTCGTTGGGCTACTCAGGAAAAAATGTTGGTTGCCCAAAGATTATGATCACTTGACCCAAAATGTAAATTAGCTATTTATATGCAGAAATGCTATATACAGTATTGCCAGCCTTTCACCTACACATAGGGGAGGAACCAGAAAGATCTGTTGTGGAACTATTTGTATTTTGGTTGTTGTCAGTACAAAATGTTCACAGAGCAGGCTCAACTTGCTCGACTTCCATAAATGCCATACATTTTCTCTTTCACTTAAAAAATGGGGAGGATCGAGAAAAATCAGCTTTAGGCTGGAATTATTTATCACCTCAGAGCAGGCTCAACTAGCACGACTGCTCAGTTCACTTCCCCCAGACAATAGGGGAACCCTTAATGTCAATCCCTGGTTCACATCCCTGCCCTGCTGTTTGCTACAATATCTTAAATGACAGTGTTTTTAATGAATTTGATTATATAATATTGAAGCCCATTCAAAACAGCATGGGAAAGGATATGGAAGTAAAGCGTAAGCGGGCATCACTTTCACAGTGAATATAAATCCCTGATTACACATGTAGGCGATATCATGGTGACGTTAGCTGGCTACACGCATGCGCAGAATCACGTGATCAGGTCTAACTGTCGTGTAACTTCTCCCTTAACCATTGCCCTAACCTTAAAGAGTGATTGCCTTTAAAAAGCAACAAATCCCTTTGAAAACGGCCTATGTAGCATTGATATGAGCAACAGAAAACACATGTGCCAATCGCTCTTTAACCAAGTTGAAGCGTTGGCTAAACTTCACCCGGGTTATTGTGTAATTGAAGTCATCATTTTGATAGGCTAATGTAATTATTTTGACGAGGCAAGTAAATTCTTGTCATAATTCAACGTTCCAAAATCCGACATTTGTGACCGTTGGACAAAGGTCTAGTATCGCAGTGAGTTGATAGTAAATACTCTTTGTGACAACTGTCAGTGACACAAGCAACAATGGAGGCAAACACATACTTAGAAAGGGAGTACTTTCCCTGGACCAGAATTGAAGGACGTTGACTTAAAACTAATTGCAATTAACTATCTTTAGATGGTAGGTCATCTGGTCTGGAGAAGCTCTGATCATGCAGCAGTAGGTGAGGTCTGACTCTCCAGTGCTCAGAATGGTATCCTACGAAGCAAGCTACATCTACTCAGGGTTTTCTAAAGCTAAACAGCTTCAGTTAGCTTCACATTCCAGTTCAGGCTTAATCTGTACTACGACCTCTAGCAGGCTTGTAAATGCGCTTGCATGTCACCAGTGGTGTAAAGTACTTAAGTAAAAATATTTTAAAGTACTACTTAATTCGTTTTTTGGGGTATCTGTACTTTACTTTACTGTTGATACATGTATTTTGGACAACTTTTACTTTTACTTCACTACATTCCTAAAGAAAATAATATACTTTTTACTCCATACATTTTGCCAGACACCCAAAAGTACTCGTTACATTTTGCATGCTTAGCAGGACAGGAAAATGGTAAAATTCACGCACTTTTCAAGAGAACATCCCTGGTCATCCCTACTGCCTCTGATCTGGCGGACTCACTAAACACACATGCTTCGTTCGTAAATTATGTCTGAGTGTTGGAGTGTGCCCCTGGCTATCTGTAAATAAATAAAAAATACAAGAAAATGGTGCCTTCTGGTTTGCTTAATATAAGGAATGTGAACTAATTTATACTTTTACTTTTGATACTTAAGTATATTTTAGCAATTACATTTACTTTTGATATGTAAGTATATTTAAAACCAAATACTTATAGACTTTTACTCAAGTAGTATTTTACTGGGTGACTTTCACTTTTACTTTAGTCATTTTCTATTAAGGTATCTTTACTTTTGACAATTGGGTACTTTTTCCACCACTGCATGTCGCACATGGCTATTCAAATGCTGAACTCTTCATTGAGACAATGTTAAAACATCAATCCATGGTCGAGTCAGTGCCACATTGCTGAAATCAAAATGAAATAAAAAGTTATCTTGCAAATTCCGCAGGCTATGGTGTGAAATAGGTTTATAGAAGTGCTATCTTAATTGTATTACTTATCGTTAATGGCGACTTTGGTGTGCTTATCAATGCACAACCACAAGCACTTTTTTCCCACTTCTATCAATAAAATAATTGTATTGTCATACAAAAGTGTTACTGTGCGTGAAGTTTAAAATGCATTCTGTCATTACTAAATGTGTAATGTGATATACTTTAACATTTCTATTTTTTAACACACAAAAAACATTTCACTGATAATGAAGGGGATGATGATGCAATCTTTGCAAGAGGGAGGGAGTCTGATTTCATTGGTCCTTAGCTCGCAGCTCAGTCATTTCATTCAGGGTAAGTGGAGTTAGCCGTGAGTTAGCCTGCCCCGGAGCATGCTAGTTCTGAAGGATTCGTTGCCATAGAAATTTACCTGGCTAAAAGGTGAGCCACTTTCGTAAAACCGGTTATTCCGAGTTGCAGAGTTACCTCGCTAACACCTCAAACCTGCTTCGTAGGATACCCATCTGGTCACCTCTGAGACTGTGTTTGTCAGAGTGTGTCAGGACAAAACATTTTTTGGGTCCTGATACCTCCACTATGGGTTCAACGCATCGAAACCAATTACATTTTTCTGCTCCCGCAAGCATTACTCATGTCAGAGTTTTTCCAGAGCAGAGTCACAGAGATCCATCCCGTACTAGAACATCTGAGTTGGACACTGATGATACAACTGTGGAAAGAATATCCACAGAGCAGAGTTAGAGAGGGAACTGATCGGTCTACAGCATAAACTGAGGTGTCCAAAAGTAATCAGATTACCAAAAATGTGTTACTTATTTCATGTAATCCAATGGATTACGTTACTAATTACTTTTATTGTCATGTAATCTGTAATCAGTAACTGATTACATTTTTCAAGTAATCCACCCAACCCTGATACATAAATAATACCATTTGAAACAATTGGCAACTGTTTTTGGGGTGAATAGGATGCATCTAAAGACATTAGAGAGATACACACATAAACACGTACTTTATTTGATTCCTTGCTCATTGGATTGTGCTGGATGTACTCTTGGCGGTTTGTAATTTCCTCTAAACTCCAGTATTGGAATGTTAAGAGTGTTTTCTTTGGGGCGGGGGCTGTGAGTAGCATAGCAACAGGGCTCACAGAGCCCACAATAACATTAGCACAAGCACATGGTGGGGCAGTGTTTTTTTGCAACAACATTAACTATATATCTGTCATCCTGTGAGGCAACTGACAACACTTGAAAAAAACAGAGGCCCACACACAGAATATGCTCCCAATTTACCACCTTTATTGACGACATTTAGATCCAACACGGATCTTCGTCAGGTCAAGCGACTGACAACCGTTACAGGAAACGTGGAGTGAGGGTATGTAGAGTAGGTGATGCTTGAGTCAATAAATAAATTGGAGCGGCTGCGAATCCGACTTTACTGGACTTTTACGAGATTTTAGGATGATTGTGTGAAGTGTCACATTTTTGTCTCATGTAGACACAACTCAAAAGCGCCACTAGGACAAATATGTGTTTTGATTGAAACAAAACACTGGTATGCTACAGTTTCTTAACACCATCTTCTCTAAATTTGCACGCTGTACATTACTAAAAAGATCTAAATGCATATTCCCATTTGAATGAAATGGTTGGCATGCAGATGCTGCATGGACATTTCACTGGTAAAACTTGAAGAATTATAGTTCACGATTGACAGTGACAAATATGAAGGGAGGGTGACCACAACAATTTGTGTGTAAAGTAGAGGTAAAGAAACATATGCGCAGAACATGATACAGATCTTTCCAGGGGATCCACGGGGGTGGGACGGGGGCGGAACGGCCGGTTACCTACGGATCCACACCCTTGGCCTAAATAAATAGGCTTACACCCTCTCTGAATGAACTTTCAACTGACTGGGAGTAGACCATAGACCGTAAAGGAATACACAGGACAAGGTAGGTTTTCTGTACATGAACCACACACAGGCATATTTCAAAATTGTGATTATAATAACTAACATAATATTTATCCTGTGTGAAATGTCTAATGATGGCAGCATAACAAAAAGTATATACTATAACTGTTTAATTTTCCTTTGTTTGGTCAAACTGAATTTCAAGGGAACATGTATGGTGATCACTGTGTTGTGAATGGAGTGGGAATGGTGACGTTTCAGGTTCTCTGTGATAATGTTGTGATATTTGCCACTAGTTTGCTAAGATGAGTTGGACATTTCCTTATCAGTTTCCAAAATATATTAATTTTGGTGGGATTACAATAAAAAAAAATTGTATGTCATATCAATGCTACCCATAAAAAGGAAAAAGCTGACAAATGTTAATCACTCCATCTTTTTCTCTCTCTCGCTATCAGAACTTTGGACAAAATGTGGAATAGGATATTTTTTTGTGGACTGGTGGTCTGTCTCATCTGCCTTACTGACCAGACTCAGGTAAGAACACAGTCAGTCAACACTGATAAACAGAGAAACATATTATTCCTTTAAACCTGGGAGTAACCATTACTTATCTGCTGGTTTTGTACAGGGCCAGAAAACACCTTTAGTTGTTCAAGGTAAGTGTTCGTTTTTTTATTTGTTTAACTTGCATTGTAAACACAAGAGACAGCCATTCTTAACCTGTCCATTACCTTTTTCAATACCTTATTGTGTATGTGCATGTGTTTTTGCGTGTTTCAGGGATAGATTGCACAC
>JAGTTL010002000.1:0-11118 GCA_036851935.1 Coregonus suidteri | reverse complement strand
GGACCTCATCTTTACTAATGCTGCTCTTCATTAATCCATGCAACCCCCCCCTGTCTCCGACCAATACTTTTTTTCCTTTTCTCTCTCGCTTTCCTCCTCACTACTAAATTCCCCCTACACGAGGAAATGCCCCCAAAAATTCGCTCTCTCTCTCCCCTACTCTCTCCCTTCCATCCTATCATCTTTCCCTCTGCTCACTCCTTCTCCCTAACTCCTGATCCCCTCCTCAACCTCCTCTCCCCCTTTCTCATCCTTTGCCCTCTCTGTGTCCCCTTTTCCCTCCCCCCGGCTGGGTCCTCCCCCGCTCCGGTTTTTATCTCAGCGACTCACGAACAAGCTCCGGGCAGCTGAGCAAATAAGAAAACTAACTCCCTGCGGCCCGGGTCTTTCACTCCCCTCTCTACATTTTCTTCACTTTTTTCTCTGCAAAGGCCACTTTCTACCACTCAAATTTTCCAACATCTCCCTCTAACCCTGGAAGCTTTTTGCCACTCTCCTCCCGCTGAATCCCCCCCCCTCCCTTTTGTGGTGATTTCGTAAACCCACTTTGAAAAAAAAGGTTGATACTCCATCCTCATTTGTTAAGTCTAATACCTGCTGGTCCGCTCACACTGCCCTAAACCCTATGCTTTGACTTCTTTCTCCCTCTCTCCCAATAAAAAACTTGCGACTTGTGACTGCAGGGCCCCCAAAAACCCCGCCCCTTTACCCCCCCCCCCTCTCTTTTCCAACCATCTCCGGTGACCTTCTCCCCTACCTCACCTCGCGACAACTCATCCTTGACCGGGGCTTGCCCTTCCCTCTTCAAGAGCGGAGTTGCACCCCTTCTCAAAAAAACCAAAACTCGATCCCCCGATGCAAAAAACTACAGACCCTATCCCTTTTTTCTTTTCTTTCCAAAAAAATTTTGACGTGCCGTCTTTAGCCACTCTCTTGCTATCTCTCTCAGAATGCCCTTTTTTGATCCTAACCCCTCGGGTTTTAGGAGGTCATTCAACTGAGACTGCTCTTCTCTTCACGGAGGCCCCGCACGCTAAAGCAACTTCTCTCCCGCTCTTTTCCCTTTTAGCCTGTCTGCGCCTTTTATACTGTGAACCCTCAATCTCCCCTCCACCCTCTCCGAGTGGGCATCTCCGGCGCGGCTCACTCTTGGATTGCGCCCACCTGACCCCTCGCTACACCAAGTGGGTGGGGAAGCTGTCTCCGCACCACGTGCTCTCACCACTGGGGTCCCCCGGGCTCAGTTCTAGGCCTCTCCTATTTTCCGCATACCCAAGTCACTTGGCTCTGTCATATCCTCACATGCCCCCCTTTCTTGCTACCTGACGATACCACTAAACTTCTCCTTTCCCCCCTTTTATAAACCAGGTGGCGAAACGCTCTTGCATGTCTGGCAAAAATATAATGGGTGACGGATCACCACCTCAAACGAAACCCGCAAAACAGCTGCTCTTCCCCCCCGGGGAAGGGCTGCCCGTTCCATGATCTCCACAAGGTTTACAACTCCCTTTTGTCCTCCTCCCAGAGTGCGAAAAAGCCCTTTGGAGTGACCCTGGGGGCAAAACCCTGTCGTTCTCCGCTAACATAAAGGGGTGACCCGATCCTGGGTTCTGCTTACAAATTCGGAGGTACGCCCCGCCTTACACGGGAAAGCGGCACGGTCCAAATCCGGGGCACTTGTCATTCCCCCGCTGGATTACGCAACCGCTGTTGGTGGGCTCCTGCCTGTCCCTTTAAAACCCCTAAAAACTCCCCCCAGAATGCCGAGCCCGTCTGGTGTTCACCTTCCCAATTTCTCTCACGTCACCCCGCCCTCCGCACACTCCCCTGGCTTCCATTTTGAACTCGCATTTTTTACAAGACCATGGTGTTTTGCCTATGGAGCTTGGGGGAAAAGGGCACCTCCGTCCCTTCAGCTTTGTCAGTCCCTACCCCCAAAGGGGGCATTCTTTCTCCCTCTGGCCTGCTGGCTCCCCTTCCCTGGGAAGAATATTTCCCCGCTCAGCCCCTCAAAATTTTTTCGCTGCTCTGGCACCCCAATGGAGGAACAAGCTCCCTCAAACAAAACGCCAGGAAGGGATCATCACCCCCCCAAAACCCCACCCCCAAAAAAACCCCCCCCCCCCCCCCCCCCCCCCCCCCCCTTAAAAAAAAATATAATAATAAATAAAAATTTAAAAATAATAAAATAATATAAAAAATAAATGAAAAAAAAAATAAATAAAAAAAAAAATTGAAAATGGTTTCCCCCTTTATAGGGTGAATGCACCAAATTTTGTAAGTCGGGATAAGAGCGTCCCTAAATGACTAAAATGAAAAAGTAATAATAGACGAGCAGCGTTACGTGGGGTGGGGGTAAAGGGACTAGACAACAGATAGAAATAGACATAGCAGCATTTTTACATTCATTACTTTTTAGTCATTTAGCAGACGCTTTAAACCAACGTTTACGGGAGCAATTGGGGTTTAAAGTCCCTTTGTCGGGGGGCACTAACGTCTTTAGCGACCCTCTTACCAAGCGACTCAAAAATTTGGGTGCTTTCACCTAGCCAGTGGGAAAACCCCTTTACAATTTGGGGGGGGGGGGGGGTTAGAAGGAATACTTTACTTAGGTGGGGGTAAAGTGACTAACAACGATAGATAATAACGTAGCAGAGAAAACGTAGGTGGGGGTAAAGTGACTAGACACCGGGATAGATAATAACAGTAGCAGCAGTATACTGTAGTGGGGTAAAGGACGGGAACGGATAGTAATAGACAGTAGCAGCATTAAAAACTGTAGGAGGGGAAAAGGGGGCTAGAAACAGGTAGAAAATAGCGTAGCAGCATATACTGTAGGTGGGGGAAAAGTGACTAGGCACGGGATAGATATAGACAGTAGCAGCAGATACTGTGGGTAGGGTAAAGGGACTAGAAAACAGGTAGATAATAACAGTAGCAGAGTATACTGTGGTAGGGGTAAAAGGACTGGGGAACGGATGAAATGCAGTACGCATATACTGTGGGTAGGGGTAAAGGATAACAACGGATAAATAGACAGTAGCAGCAGTATACTGTAGGTAGGGGAAAAGTGATAGCAAAGGATAGATAATAGAAAATAGCAGTAGTATACTGTGGTGGGGGAAAAAGGACTGAAAACAGGATAGATAAGACAGAGCAGCAGTTCTGTAGGTGGGGGTAAAGGATTTAGACAACGGATAGAAATAGACAATCAGTATTTACGTAGGAGGGGAAAGGGACTAACAACAGGATAGATAAAGCATAGCAGCATATATTTGTAGGGGGGGGAAAAGTGACTGTAAACAGGATAATAATAACAGTAGCAGCATATACTGTAGGTAGGGGAAAAGGGACAGACACAGGATGAAAAGACAGTAGCAGAGTATCTGTGGGTTGGGTAAAGTGACTAGAAAACGGAAAAGATAATAACATAAGCAGTTATGTAGGTAAGGGGTAAAGTGACTAGACAACAGGATAATAATGAAGTACGCATTACTGTGGTAGGGGAAAAAGGGACTAGACAACAGGAAGATAATAGACAGTAGCAGCAGTATACTGTAGGGGGGGGGAAAGGACTAGACAACGGATAGTAATAGACAGTAGCAGCATTACTGAGGTAGGGAAAAGTGACTAACAACAGGATAGATAATAGAAGTAGCCAGTTAGTAGGTGGGGGTAAGTGACTAGAAAACAGATAGATAATAGAAGTAGCAGCATATACGTAGGTGGGGGTAAAGTACTAGACAACGGATAGATAAAGACAGTAGCAGCAGTATACTGTAGGTAGGGTAAATGACTGGGAAACGGGAAGAAATAGACATAGCAGAAATTTACGTAGGTGGGGGGTTAAAGTGCTAACAACGGGATAGATAATAGCAGTGACAGCAAGTATACTGTGGTAGGGGTAAAGTGACTAAGCACAACAGGATAAGATAATACGACAGTAGCAGCAGTACGCATACTGTAGGTAGGGGTAAAGTGACTAGACAACGAGGATAGATAATAGACATTCGCAGCAGTATACTGTAGGTAGGGGTAAGTGAGGGTAATAGTGATAATGAAAAAACACAGTATAGATAAATAGACAGTAGCAGCGAGTACACGTAGGCTAGGGGTAAAGTGACTAGTACTAACAGGATAGATAATTAGAACAGTAGGCAGCAGTATACTGTAGGTAGGGTTAAAGGACTAGAAAACAGGATAGGATTATCAGACATTAGCAGCAGTATACTGCAGGTAGGGAGTTAAAGTGACATAGACAACATGATAGATAATAGACAGTAGCAGCAGTATACTGTAGTAGGGGTAAGGGGACTAGACAACAGGATAGCAGAAAGACAGTAGTAGCAGCATAGCAGTATCAACGACAGGTTGAAGTGATATATACAACAGGTAGGGGTAAAGATGCCTAGATAAACAGGACAGATAGCAGAACAGTAGTCAGCTGTATACTGTAGGTAGGGGTAAAGTGACTAGGTACAACAGGATAGATAATAGAACAGTAGCAGGTCAGTATACTAGACTGTAGGTAGGGGTAAAGCCGCAGTAGAACAACAGGCTAGAGAATAGATAATA
This sequence comes from Coregonus suidteri, assembly GCA_036851935.1. Taxonomy (NCBI): domain Eukaryota; kingdom Metazoa; phylum Chordata; class Actinopteri; order Salmoniformes; family Salmonidae; genus Coregonus; species Coregonus suidteri. The sequence goes on along the minus strand of JAGTTL010002000.1, from coordinate 6,543 downwards.
GTTACGTAGCAGCAGTAATACTGTAGGTAGGGGTAAAGGGACTAGACAAAGAGGATAGATAATAGACAGTAAGCAGCAGTATATCTTGTAGGTAGGGGTGTAAGTGACTAGAGACTACAGGATAGATATGATAGACAGTAGCAGCAGTATACTGTAGGTAGGGGTAAAGTGACTAGGCAACAGGATAGATAATAGACAGTAGCAGCAGTCTTGACTGTAGGTAGGGGTAAAGTGACTAGACAATGCAGGATAGATAATACAGACAGTAGCAGCAGTATATTGTAGGTAGGGGTTAAAGTGACTAGGCCAAAGGATAGATAATAGATTACAGTAGCAGCAGTATACTGTAGGTAGGGTGGTAAAGTGACTAGGCAAACAGGATAGATAATAGACAGTAGCAGCAGATACTGTAGGTAGGGGGCTAAAGTGACTAGGCAACAGGATAGATATATAGACAGTAGCAGCAGTATACTGTAGGTAGGGGTAAAGTGAATAGGCAAACAGGATAGATAATAGACAGTAGCAGCAGTATAACTGTAGGTAGGGGTAAAGTGGACTAGGCAACACGGGATAGATAATATAGACAGTAGCAGCAGTATATCTGTAGGTAGGGGTAAAGTGACTAGACAACAGGATAGATAATAGACAGTAGCAGCAGTATACTGTATGTAGGGGTAAAGTGACTAGACAACAGGATAGATAATAGACAAGTAGGCAGCAGTATACTCGTAAGGTAGGGGTGGAAACGTGATAGACAACAGGATAGATAATAGGACAATAGCAGTAGTATACTGTAGGTAGGGGTAAAGTGACTAGACAACAGGATAGATAATAGACAGTATAGCGCAGTATACTGTATTGTAAGATTAGGAGGTAAAGTGACTAGACTAAACAGGATAGATAATAGACAGTAGCAGCAGTATATAACTGTAGGTAGGGGTAAAGTGACTGGACAACAGGATAGATAATATACAAGTAGCAGCAGTATACTGTAGGTAGGGGTAAAGTGACTAGACACAAAGGATAGATAATAGCCAGTAGTCAGCAGTATAATGTAGGTAGGGGTAAAGTGACTAGACAACAGGTATAGGAATAGACAGTAGCAGCAGTATCTGTAGGTTAGGGTTTATAAGTGACTAGGCAACAGGATAGATAATAGACAGTAGCAGCAGTATATGTCTGTAGGGTAGGGGTAAAGTGACTAGACAACAGGATAGAATAATAGACTAGTAGCAGCAGTGATACTGTAGGTAGGGTAAAGTGACTAGACAACAAGGATAGATAATAGACAGTATGCAGCAAGTATACTGTAGTAGTAGGGTTAAAATCGACTAGCAACAGGATAGATAGATAATAGAGACAGTAGCAGCAGTTATACTGTAGGTAGGTGGTAAAGTGACTAGACAAACAGGATAGATAATAGACAGTAGCAGCAGTAACTGTAGGTAGGGGTAAAGTGACTAGACAACAGTATAGATAATAGACAGTAGCAGCAGTAGACTGTAGGTAGGGGTAAAGTGACGTAGGCAACAGGATAGATAAATAGACAGTAGCAGCAGTATATCTGTAGGTAGAGGTAAAGTGACTAGACAACAGGATGATAATAGACAGTAGCAGAAGTATACTGTAGGTAGGGGTAAAGTGACTAGACAACAGGATAGATAATAGACAGTTAGCAGCAGTATACTGTAGGTAGGGGGTAAAGTGACTAGGACCCCAACAAGTATAGATAATAGACAGTAGCAGCAGTATACTGTAGGTAGGGGTAAAGGACTAGACAACAGGATAGATAATAGACAGTAGCAGGTATACTGTATATAGGGTAAAGTGACTAGACAACAGGATAGATACTAGACAGTAGCAGCAGTATACTGTAGGTAGGGGTAAAGTGACTAGACAACAGGATAGATAATAGACAGTAGCAGCAGTATACTGTAGGTAGGGTAAAGTGACTAGACAACAGGATGAGATAATAGACAGTTGCAGCAGTATTACTGTAGGTAGGGGTAAAGTGACTAGACAACAGGATAGATAATAGACAGTAGCAAGCAGTATACTGTAGGTAGGGGTTGTAAAGTGACTACTAGGCAACAGGATAGATAATAGACAGTAGCAGCAGTATACTGTAGGTAGGGGTAACGTGACTAGACAACAGGATAGATAATAGACAGTAGCAGCAGTATATTGTAGGTAGGGGTAAAGTGACTAGGCAAACGAGGATAGATAATAGACAGTAGCAGCAGTATACTGTAGGTAGGGGTAAAGTGACGATAGGCAACAGGATAGATAATAGACACTTAGCAGTATACTGTAGGTAGGGGTAAAGTGACTACAACAGATAGATAATAATAGACAGTAGCAGCGTATACTGTAGGTAGGGGAAAGTGACTAGGCAACAGATAGATAATAGACAGTAGCAGCAGTATACTGTAGGTAGGGGTAAAGTGACTAGACAACAGGATAGATATATAGACAGTAGCAGCAGTATACTGTAGTAGGGTGAATAGGCAACAGGAATATAGATATAGACTAGCTGCAGTTACAGTAGGGGTAAAGTGACTAGACAACAGGATAGATATATAGACAGTAGCAGCAGTATAACGGTAGGTAGGGGGTAAGTGACTAGACAACAGGATAGATTAATAGACAGTAGCAGCAGTATACTGTAGGTAGGGGTAAAGTGACTAGACAACAGGATAGATAATAGACAGTAGCAGCAGTATACTGTAGGTAGGGGTAAAGTGACTAGACAAAACAGGATAGATAATAGACAGTAGCAGCAGTATACTGTAGGTAGGGGTAAAGTGACTAGACAACAGGATAGATAATAGACAGTTTGCAGCAGTATACTGTAGGTAGGGGTAAAGTGACTAGACAACAGGATAGATAATAGACAGTAGCAGCAGTATACTGTAGGTAGGGTAAAGTGACTAGGCAATACAGGATAGATAATAGACAGTAGCAGCAGTATACTGTAGGTAGGGGTAAAGTGACTAGACAAAAGGATAGATAATAGACAGTAGCAGCAGTATATTGTAGGTAGGGGTAAAGTGACTAGGCAACAGGATAGATAATAGACAGTAGCAGCAGTATACTGTAGGTAGGGGTAAAGTGACTAGGCAACAGGATAGATAATAGACAATTAGCAGCAGTATACTGTAGGTAGGGTAAAGTGACTAGGGCAACAGGATAGATAATAGACAGTAGCAGCAGTATACTGTAGGTAGGGTATTAAGTGACTAGGCAACAGGATAGATAATAGACAGTAGCAGCAGTATACTGTAGGTAGGGGTAAAGTGACTAGACAACAGGATAGATAATAGACAGTAGCAGCAGTATACTGTAGGTAGGGGTAAAGTGACTAGACAACAGGATAGATAATAGACAGTAGCAGCAGTATACTGTAGGTAGGGGTAAAGGGACTAGGCAACAGGATAGATAATAGACAGTAGCAGCAGTATACTGTAGGTAGGGGTAAAGTGATAGACAACAGGATAGGATAATAGACAGTAGCAGCAGGTATACTGTAGGTAGGGGTAAAGTGACTAGACAACAGGATAGATAATAGACAGTAGCAGCAGTATACTGTAGGTAGGGGTAAAGTGACTAGGCAACAGGATAGATAATAGACAGTATCAGCAGTATACTGTAGGTAGGGGTAAAGTGACTAGGCAACAGGATAGATAATAGACAGTTGCAGCAGCGTATGTGGTGAGTGTGGAAGTGTGTGTGTGGTGTCAGTGTGCATGTGTGCATGTTCTATATGTGTGTGGGCTTATGTAGTGTGTGTGTGTGTGTGTGTTGTGTTGTCAGTGTGTGTGTGTGTGTGTGTGTGTTGGGGTGTCTGTGAGTGTGTGTGTTGGGGTGTCAGTGTGTGTGTGTGTGTGTGTGTGTGGTGTGTGTGGTGTTGGGGTGTCAGTGTGTGTGTGTGTGTTGGGGTGTCAGTGTGTGTGTGTGTGTGTGTGTTGGTGTCAGTGTGTGTGTGAGTGTGTGTGTGTGTGTGTGTGTGTGTGTTGGTGTCAATGTGTGTGCGAGTGTGTGTGTAGTGTCCATTGTGTGTGAATAGAGTTGGTGCAAAAAAGAGTCACTGCAGGTAGTCCTGGTAGCCATTTGATTAGCTATTTAGCAGTCTTGTTTAGTAGTCTTATGGCTTGGGGTAGAAGCTGGTCAGGGTCCTGTTGGTTCCAGACTTGGTGCATCGGTACCGCTTGACGTGTGAGAACAGTCAATGGCTTGGGTGGCTGGAGTCTTTGACAATATTTTAGGCCTTCCTCTGTCTAGTGTGTCCTGGAGTGATCCAGTCTCTGATGAAGGCACTATGGAGGAAGAGGAGGACATGTCTAATTGGGCCTCCCAGGAAAGAGGGAGGGAGGAGTGAGGGAGGAGAGGAGAGGGAATGAGGGAGGAGAGGAGAGAGAATGAGGGAGGAGAGGAGAGAGGGAGTGACGAGAGGGAGTGAGGGAGGAGAGGAGAGAGGGGGTGAGGGACGAGAGGGAGTGAGGGAGGAGAGGAGAGAGGGGGTGACGAGAGGGAGTGAGGGAGGAGAGGAGAGAGGGGGGTGACGAGAGGGAGTGAGGGAGGAGAGGAGACACAAAGGAAGAGCTGCATCACTGCCGGTTTCTGCAGCCTCACAGCATTGGGACTGGAGGGAACACACTGCTCAGTATTGGGAACATGAGGGAGGGAACACACTGCTCAGTATTGGGAACATGAGGGAGGGAACACACTGCTCAGTATTGGGAACATGATAGGGAGGGAACATATTCTCTAACACTGCTCAGTATTGGGAACATGAGGGAGGGAACATATTCTCTTACACTGCTCAGTATTGGGAACATGAGGGAGGGAACATATTCTCTTACACTGCTCAGTATTGAGAACATATTACCGTGGTTGAGGACAATATGGAAGTGAGTGACAATCAGGAGCCTTTTGAGAAATGAAAAATGGCTTGATTTGTTGGAAACATTGGACATTTTTATGAAAGTATTGAGCAGGACAGGTAAAAAGACGTATGGGGATACTGTGGAAATACTGAAAGGACACTTTCCACCAAAACCCTTATATCATCGAGAGAGGTTCTCCTGACCTGGTTGCATATCACCGAAACAAAACTTTGTAATGGTATGGCAAAAATGAACCGCCTGGGGTATATTTGCGGCATCCGACCGCAAGGTGCTACAGAGGGTAGTGGCGTGCGGCCCAGTGACATCACTGGGCATGCCAAGCTTTTTTGCCTGCCATCCAAGCCAGACCTCTATACCAGGTCGGTGTCAGAGGAAGGCCCAAAAAATGGTCAAAGACTCCAGTCACCCTAGTCATAGACTGTTACCTGAGCGCCAAGTCTAGGTCCAAAAGGCTCCTTAACAGCTTCTATCCCCAAGCTATAAGACTGCTGAAGAATTAATCAAATGGCCACCCGGACTATTTACATTGACCCCCCACCCCCCGCTACTCGCTGTTTATTATCTATGCATAGTCACTTTACCCCTAACTACATTTACAAATTAATTCGACTAATCTGTACCCTTCGCACATTGACTCGGTACAAGTACCCCCTTTATATAGCCTTGTTATTGTTATGTAATTTTATTGTGTTACTTTTTATTAAAGTTTTTACTTTAGTTTATTTAGTCAATATTTTCTTAACCTCTATTTCTTGAACTGCATTGTGGGTTAAGGGCTTGTAAGTAACGCATCTTCACGGTAAGGTATTACACCTGTTGTATTCAGCGCATGTGCCAAAATAAAATTTGATTAGGATTGTAAGGATTGTGGTAAAGAAGTCATCAGGTAGTCCACGATGATGGTGTAAGGACATGGATTGCCCAGCCTGTGGTAAAAAAAGGCCGCAGAAACACCAAGAGCTCAGAGAAAATATCAGACTGAAAACAAGAGAGACATTCCAATGAATTAAAAAGACATGTTATACCCATCCTTCACACATGCTGAAGTGAGACCTGTTTCATACCCATCCATCACCATGTCGTGAGACCTGTTCATACCCCATCCATCACCATGTCGTGAGACCTGTTCATACCCATCCATCACCATGGTCGTGAGACCTGTTCGATACCATCCATCACCATTGTCGTGAGAACCTGTTCATACCCATTCCATCACCATGTACGTGAGACCTGTTCATACCCATCCTTCACCATTTCCCCACTGAGACCTGTTCATACCCATCCATCCCAGCATGTCGTAGACCTGTTCATACCCATGCCATCACCATGTCTGAGACCTGTTCATAACCCATCCATCACCATGTTCGTGAGACCTGTGCATACCCCATCCTTCACCATGTCGTGAGACCTGTTCATACCCATCCATCACCATGTCGTGAGACCTGTTCATACCCATCCATCACCATGTGGGTGAGACAGCTTGAGACCTTGTTCATACCCATGCCATCACCATGTCGTGAGACCTGTTCATATACCCATCCATCACCATGTCGTGAAACCTGTTCATACCCATGGCCATCACCATGTGCGTTAGACCTTTTCATACGCAACATCCCCATCACCATGTCCCGTGAGA
>JAGTTL010001999.1:0-11120 GCA_036851935.1 Coregonus suidteri | reverse complement strand
CCGATTTCCCAACCATGTAAACTGCTAAACAAAAAAATCTGGGGGAAAGGGGTATGCATTTGGGGGAAAAGGTCGCCTTCAAAAGCGCGCAGGGGTTTCTCACCACCAACAATGCAGGGGAAACCGGGGGAAAAGGGAGCTAGTGGGGGGCGCGCTATAGGGCCCATCGGTGACCCCACCCCGCCTGAGCCCTTGAAGGATTTGTTTTTTGAAGGGTTTCCCGGGCTTTTTGGTTTGGGGGTAAGGGTGCTTAGGGGGTACTTTTTGCCGATGTTGAAGGGTCCCGGGTTCAAGAAAGGTGGGGGGAAGGGGGGGGGGAATTTAACACTGGGGGCAGTTATCACCTCTTTGGGGGACCCTATTTTTCAACCCAATTTTATTTTTATGTTTTTTGGACCGACATAAAGGTGCCCAAAATACGTAAACGGAAAGGAAAAAATTTTTCAATTCAAAAGACGGGATAAAAATGAAAAGTAAATATTTAGACCTCCTCAAAACCAATGATTGTTACACACATTTTCCCATTTTGTGAATGGGGTGATAGGGGGGTTATAAAAATTTTATTTGACTTTATACAGAAAACTTTTAAAAAATAGCCCCCATTTTAACAGGGGCCAGGGGGAAATCTGGGGCCTTTGTTTTGGGGGAAAAAAACTCTTTTTCCGATTCAGGCCCCGCGATGTTCGGTCTTTTTGTCTCTGCCGGGTTGCTCTCGTTACCACTAAAACGACCCAATGTTTATCACCCAGGCACTGGAAGAAAACCCCCTTCTGAAACCCTCATGATAGCTTTTAGGGAATTGGGGCGAAATTTAAAAAACGTAAACCTGTGAAAGTTGGGGAAAACCCGGTTTAAAAAGTTCGATCCAAGAATGACAGAAAGGGGATGACGAGGGGGAGATCAAACGTGTTTCTGAAGTTTTTTCCCGTCCCGGGTTTTTTAGGGCCCTGAGCTCTTTTCTAATCGTTTTTGTGAACAAAGGGGCCTAAACCATTTTACGGAAAATCCCTAAATCTAGCCCCATCAGTTCTTTGGGACTTTGGACACAAATGCAGTGCAAAAAAAAAAACCAGATTTGGGGTTTTTTGGGTTTACTCGGTCTGGGGGGTCCCAAAATCAATTTTAGTTAAATGTGGTGTGGCAAAAAGCTGTTTTAACACCCCTTTAATCGTTTTAAAAACCAAATCAAAATTTTTTTTGCTGACCACGTTTTAAATGTAGAAAACACTGCCTGTTTTTGAATGTAAAATTTGTGATTACAGCTTTTTTATTGGGGTAAAAAAAAGAATGTTTTTTTTTTGGCCAAAATTAAATCCCCTTTAAATTTCCTACATGGTATTAAAGTCATGGAATTTCACTGAAAAGGGCCCATAATAGTTGGGAAAGGGGGCCAAATTTGTCAACGGGATTTTTGGCAAAAGCCACATCTTTTAAATAATTTTTGGGTTTCCCGTTCCCCCTCTTTCAACATGTTTTGGGGGATCTCAAGAAAGAATGCTCTTCAGGGATTTCATCAATTAAAAGAGTTGCTTAAAAAAGGGCCTTTTATATATATTAAAAATAAAACATTTAAATTACAATATATATATATTTTTTTTTTCAGATGGGCAAAATACTAGTACTAGGAGCTGAAAGGGAAATTTGGTTTTTACCCAAATTTCCCTTTTTGGGGACGGGAGAAATTCCCAAAAAAGGGTTTACCAATGATTCCTTTTTTAACCCGCACATACAAATTATAATCTATTGTAATCATCTATTTTATTTTGTTGTTGTAATTTCCCCAATGAAAAACAAAAATTAAATGACACATCATTAAACCTGAAGGGAGCTTTTTTTCCCCAGTTTAAAGGCCCTTCTGTTGTTTTAAAATTACAACCCTAATGACAAAACAGAAATTTTGGGGGAAAAATAAAAGTTGGGGTACATACCCCAAAAAGCTGTTTTTTGTTTCCCTCACAAAAACCCCTCTCAAAAAAAGAAAAACAATGGTTTCTCAGAGGGGAATGAAACAGGGGGGAAAAAAAGTATTTAGTCAGCCACCAATGTGAAAGTTCCCCCCATTTAAAAAAGGGATGAAGGGAGGTTTTTTTCATCAAGGTAAGGAAACTAGCCAGAAAAAGGGGGGAAAAAAAAATCCAAAAAATCCCATTGTTGTTTTTTTTTAAAATTTATTTGAAAAATTATGGTAAAAATAAGTTTTTGGGTCCCACAAAAAAGCAAGACTGGCTCTCCAACCGAAAACTTCTTTTAAGAGGCTCCTTGTCCCCCACCGTTCCCTGTATTAAGGCACCGTTTGAACTTTTTATCGTAAAAAAGACACCTGTCCACAACCTCAAACAGTCACACTCCAAACTCCACTATGGCCAAGACCAAAGAGCTGTCAAAGGACCCCAAAAAACAAAATTGTAGACCTGCACCAGGCTGGGAAGACTGAATCTGAATAGGTAAGCAGCTTGGTTTGAAGAAATCAACTGTGGGAGCAATTATTAGAAATGGAAGACATACAAGACCACTGATAATCTCCCTCGATCTGGGGCTCCATGCAAGATCTCACCCCTGGGGTCAAAATGATCAAAAGAACGTGTGAGCAAAAATCCCAAAACCCACACGGGGGACCTAGTGAATGACCTGCAGAGAGCTGGGACCAAAGTAAAAAAGCCTACCATCAGTAACACACTACGCCGCCAGGGACTCAAATCCTGCAGTGCCAGACGTTGTCCCCCTGCTTAAGCCAGTACAGGGTCCAGGCCCGTCTGAAGTTTGCTAGAGTGCTTTTTGGATATCCAGAAGGGGATTGGGAGAATGTCCTAGGGTCAGATAAACCCCAAAAATTAATTTTTTTTGGTAAAACTAACATCGTCGTGTTTGGAGGACAAAGAATGCTGAGTTGCATCCAAAGAACACCATACCTACTGTGAAGGATGGGGTGGAAACATCATGCTTTGGGGCTGTTTTCTGCAAAGGGACCAGGACGACTGACCCGTGTAAAGGAAAGAATGAATGGGCCATGTATCGTGAGATTTTTAGTGAAACCTCCTTCCTCAGCAAGGGCATTGAAGTAAAACGTGGCTGGTCTTTTCAGCATGACAATGATCCCAAACACACCCGCCCGGGCAACGAAGGAGTGGCTTGTAAGAAGCATTTAAAGGTCCTGGAGGCCTGGGCCAGTCTCCAGATCTCAACCCCATAGAAAATCTTTGGAGGGAGTTGAAAGTCCGTGTTGCCCAGCGACAGCCCAAAACATCACTGCTCTAGAGGAGATCTGCATGGGGGAAAGGGGCCAAAATACCAGCAACAGTGTGTGAAAACCTTGTGAAGACTTACAGAAAACGTTTGACCTGTGTCTGCCAACAAAGGGTATATAACAAGTATTGAAAAACTTTTGTTATTGACCAAATACTTTTTTTCCCACCTTTAATTTTGCAAATAAATTCATTAAAATCCTACAATGTGATTTTCGGATATTTTTTTCTCATTTTGTCTGTCATAGTTGACGTGTACCTATGAGAAAATTACAGGCCTCTCTCATCTTTTTAAGTGGGAGAACTTGCACAATTGGTGGCTGACTAAATATTTTTTTCCCCACTGAAATACTGAGTCTTGCATCAGACAATGGAAAACGTGTTCCTGTTTCAACATGATGAACAAACTGTGTCTATAGTAGACTTTTATTCTGTCTTTTCAGATTTTTTCCCCTACCTCTTCTGTATGTTGGGAATCAGGTATCAGGACTTCTAGGAACCAAAAGACTCAAGTATGACCTCTTTCTTCTTCATTGACCCTGATAGATATTCACCACTTTATTTCTATGATATAAAGCATAAGAGTGATTCCTCACGAAATCAGGATAAAAAAGGCCATGTTTTGGGGGATTTTTACGACATTGAATCCATAGAATAGTCCTTTGAATAGTTTTCAGTGGATGGCTGAAACGTTTTACTTTTAAATTTCGGACCAAAAGAGATGTTTGTTCTAGGTCCCAAGAAACAAGAGACTTCTGTTAAATCTGACCAATTCATCTTGATGGTTGTAAAGTCGTCTCAAATAAAACGTGAAGGACCTCGGCGTTACTCTTGACCCTGATCTCTCTTTTGACGAACATATCAAGACTGTTTAAAGGACAGCTTTTTTCCATCTACGAAACCCATTGCAAAAATCAGAAATTTTCTGTCCAAAAGATGCAAAAAAATTAATCCATGCATTTGTTTACTTCTGGGTTAGACTACGGGCAATGCTCTTTTTTTCCGGCTACCCGGATAAAGCACTAAATAAACTTCAGTTAGTGCTAAATACGCTGCTAGAACCCTGACTAGAACCAAAGGGAAAATTTTGATCATATTACTCCAGTGCTAGCTTCCCTACACTGGCTTCCTGTTAAGGCAAGGGCTGATTTCAAGGTTTTACTGTTAACCTAAAAAGCGTTACATGGGCTTGCTCCTACCTTTTTTTTCCCGAGTTTGGTCCTGCCGTACATACCAATACGTACGCTACGGTCACAAGACGCAGGCCTCCTAATTGTCCCTAGAATTTCTAAGCAAAAAAGCGGGAGGCAGGGCTTTCCCCTATAGATCTCCATTTTTAGGACGTTCTGCCTACCCATGTGAGAGACGCAGACTCGGTCTCAACCTCTTGTCTTTAAGTTTCTTTACTGAAGACTTATCTCTTCAGAGGTCATATGATTGAGTGTACGTCTGGCCAGGGGAGCGTGAAGGTGAACGGAAAAGGCTGGGAGCAACGAACAGCCCTTGCTGTCTCTGCCGGGCCCGGGTTTTCCCCTCTCCACTGGGGTTCTCTGCCTCTAACCCTGTTGCAGGGGCTGAGTCACTGGTTTGCTGGTGCTTTTTCATGCCGTCCCTGGGAGGTGCGTCACTTGAGTGGGTTGAGTTACTGACTTTGATCTTCCTGTCTGGGGTGGCGCCCCCCCCCTTGGTTTGGCGTGGTGGAGACCTCTGTGGGCTATACTCGGCCTTGTCTCAGGATTGTAAGTTGGTGGTTGGGGGTATCCCTTAGTGGTGCGGGGGCTGTGCTGTGGCGGGGCTGGGTTGGGGTTATATCCTTCCTGTTTGGCCCCCTGTCCGGGGGTTTCTTCGGATGGGGCCACAGTCAGTGTCTCCGGACAGCTCCCGTCTCAGCCTCCAGTATTTATGCTGCGTAGTTTATGGTCGGGGGGGTGGGGTTAGTTGGTTATACCTGGAGTACTTCTCCTGTCTTATCCCGTGTCCTGTGTTTAATTTAAGTATGCTCTCTTTTAATTCTCTCGTTCTTCTTTTCTCTCTGAGAACCTGAGCCTAGGACCATACGTCAGGACTACCGGGCATGATGACACCTTGCTGTCCCCAGTCCGCCTGCCTTGCTGCTATTCCAGTTTCAACTGTTCTGCCTGCGGCTACGAAACCCCTACCTGTCCCCGACCTGCTGTTTTCAACTCTTAATGAAACGGCTATGAAAAGCCACCTGAGAGACCTGAGCCCTAGGACAACGTCGGGACTACCGGCCGTGGGACTCCTTGCTGTCCCCAGTCCGCCTGGCCCTTGCTGCTATTCCATTCAACTGTTCTGCCTGCGGTTATGGAACCCCTACCTGTCCCAGACCTGCTGTTTTCAACTCTTAATGATCGGCTATGAAAAGCCAACTGAGATTTATTCCTGATTTTTATTTGACCAGCTTGTCACTTATGAACATTTTTGAACATCTTTGCATGGTTTTTGTTATAATCTCCACCCGGCACAGCCAGAAAAGGGCTGGCACCCCTCATAGCCTGGTTCCCCTCTAGGTTTCTTCCTAGGTTTTCGCCTTTTTAGGGGTTTTTCCTAGCCCCGTGCTTCTACACCTGCATTACTAGCTGTTTGGGGTTTTAGGCTGGGTTTCTGTACAGCACTTCGAGATATTAGCTGATGTAAGAAGGCTATATAAAATAAAATTTATTGATTGATTGATTGTAGAAAAATTGTTGACATATATTTGACATTTGTATCTAAAAGCATATTTGAGAAGTAATTTAAACAAAGTTGGCATACAGTATTTATTACATTTTGGCCTTACCCAGGCCCCCTGTAAGACGCCATAATGTTTCATCTTAGGTGCTACATTTACTTACATTTTTGTCATTTAGCAGACGCTCTATCCAAGTGACTAACAGTAGTGAATGCATAATTTTTTATTTTTTTCAAAACTGGCCCCCGTGGGAAACGACCCACATCCTGCCGGCCAAACTCCTCCCTCCTTCGACGGGCGCTTGACCAATTGAAAACCGCCCATGGATCTCCCGGTTGCGGGCCGGCTGCGACAGAGCCTGGACTCGAACCGGGATCTTTTAGTGGCACAGCTAGCACTGCGATGCAGTGCCTTAGACCACTACGCCACTCGGTTTCATATTTAAACTTTTCCACTTGCTCTATTTAATGAGTATATTTTGATTAATAGCATTTTTGACATTAATTAACGAATATAAAAATTAAACATGAATATTTAAAAAACTGTTTTGGGATTGCATATTTTTCAATATATTGTTGAACATAATAAACTCTATGGGCATATCACAGTTCCAGAGTGGGATCTCTGCTAGTTTTAAAGTTGTGGCCCATTTTACAGGAAATGGCCCTAGTAGGCAATGTAACCATCACAGCCCTCCTTTTACTTGTATCATTGCACATCCTGCAATCACAGCAGAGATGACCGTTTTGAATCCATTTTCACATTTACTCTGTTGGTAATGCTTACAATTGGATCTATGAAAAAAAAAAAATGTATGCATGGGTTTTGCCGGTTCCGCTCAAAAGGGCTCAAAAAGGGGAATAGCGAAGATAACCTTTTTTTAGAGCGCGGGGGGGATAAATAAGCAGCCATTTTGCATAGGGGCCCCCAGCTAATCTCAAGACCGCCAAAGAGAGAGGCGTAGCCCCAAAAGCCTAGTTTAACCCTTTTCGTGGCGGCGCCCCATATTGGGGCTCGTTGCCATAAACACCCTCCAAAAATTGTACAGCACCAAAGATTTTAAATAGCCAAGTAAGTGGGCCTGGGCACTCACTAATGTAAGCGCTTGGAAAAGAGCGTCTCAAAATACTAAAATGTTTTTTTTAATGTAAAAAACCAAAAAGACTTGAACTTTGAACCCATTTACAGAGAGGGGGCCAATGTTTGCTTGGCCCTCTTTTATTGTCTTAAGGGGGCCTGGGTAAGACCAAAAGTAAAAAATGGCACTTATCAATTATTTCTAAATTATCCTTTGATAAAAATGTAAAATATTTTATGCACAATACTTCCTCCAAATGCCATTCTAGGATTTAAATGAGTAAAAACCCCAAAAAACGGGTTTTTTTCTGTCCTGGTTTCATGGGAATCCTCATAAAGAACACAGGGATTTTTTATATCCTTTTTCCTTCCATCTACCCTGTTTAGGTTTTAAAAGATTCTCTATTTTGTTAACCCTGTTGGCTGAGGAAACCCACTGAAGTAAATTCCTTCAAAAAATTAGAAAACCCCAAAATTTTAAATTTTAAAAAAGATTTCATTAGTTTTTTTTGGGTGAAAAACTTTTTTCCCCACAGAAAAAACATTTTTGGGTATAAGCAAAGTGTTTGCAATCTTTTGGGGCCTTTTTAGCGCAAGGGATTTTTTACTTCTTGTTGCTCATGGGGTCTAGGCCCGGGTTCTTTTAAACAATTCTCGCCCCAGGGTTTAGTTTGTTTCCCTTGCAAGCTAGTACAGTGGGGAAAAAAAATATTTTATCCCTCGATTTGTATTTTTCCCACTGACAAAGATATATCATCTATAATTTTTTGGGAGGTTTTTTTTGACAGTGAGAGACGAAAAACACAACAAAAACCAGAAAAAAGCTGTCAAAAATTTATAAATTGATTTTCATTTTAATGAGGGAAAAAAGTATTTCCCTCTGCAAAAATACTTTTACTTTGCAAAACCCCTTTTTTGGCAATCCAGAGGTGGTTTTTTTGGAGTGGCCACCAGGTTGCACCATCTCAGAGGTTTTTTCCCCCTCCTCTTTTGGGTCTTCTCCCAATCATTTTAAAGGTTTTGACCGCTTTGGGAATCGAACCTTCACTCCCTCCCCAATTTTTTTTTGGGGTTTGCTGGAGCTGGGTGGGCCCCTCCAGGGCCTTAATATGCTTCTTTTGAGCCACCCCTTTGTTGCCTTTGGCCTTTTTTGGGTCATGTCATCTGGGAAAACCCCTCCCACCCATTTCAGTCCTGGTGAGGGGAAGGGGTTCTCACCAAATTTGAGGTACAGGCCCCGTCCAAAGTCCCTTTATCGGGGAAGTTTCCTCCCTTAGCAGAAAAAAAACCCCCAAAAAATAAATTTTTCCCCTCCATTTTGACGGTGGGGGTGGGGTTTTTGGGGGCATAGGGAGATTCCTCCTCCAAAACGGGGTTAGTTTTATGCCCAAAAAGGGCCAAAATTTTTGGGCTCATCGACCCCAACATTTCACCCCGTTCTCCTCTGATCATTCAGATTTCTTGGGAAAATTCAGACGGCCCTGTAATGTGCTTTCTTGACAGGGGACCTTGCGGGCGCGCAGGATTTCAGCCTTCCGGCGTGCTACCAAAGGTACCAATTTTTTCTTGGTTTCATGGGGCCCACTCCCTTTAGATCATTGACAAAATCCTCCCTGTATTCGGCTATTCCACCCTTTTCATATATTGCAACTCCCCGAGGTGAATCTGTGGAGCCCCCGGCCCAGGGAGATTACCGTTTTTTTGTTTTTTCCTTTTTCGAATAATGCAAAACCCAAGTTGTCCCCTTCTCACCAATGCTTGGCGATGGTCTTGTACCCCTTTCCCCCTTGTGTAGGTCTACAAACTTGTCCCTGCACCTTGGAGAGCCTTTTTGGCTTGGCCAGGTGGAAGTTTTGGAATCGATTGAGATTGCTTCTGTTGGGCAGGGGTCTTTTTTCGGTAACAAATGAGATTAGGGGCACTCCCTTTAAGAGTGTGCTCTAATCCAGCCGTTACCTGTATAAAAAACCCGGGACCAAACTTTTTGATTGAAAGGGGGTCAAAAACTTAGTTCCCTATTAAAATGCAAATCAATTTTAACATTTTGACGCGTTTTTTTTCTGGGTTTTTTTGTTGTTTTCTGTTCTCACTGTTCAAAATAAACCTACCATTAAAAATTTTAGATGATCTTTTTTTTTAGGGGCAAACGTACAAAAAACAGGGGATAAAAAACTTTTTTTTCCCCACTTAAAATAGTTTAAAAATTTTGAAAAAGGGGGGTCCCTTAGTGTGGAAAAACGACAAAAAAAAAAATCTCTCCTTGGTAAAAAACTCTGTCTGTTACAGCACTGATTTTTCCTTTGATCTTAAGGTTTTTTTTCTAATGCTCAACAATTTTACTGCAGCCAATGGGGCCATGTGAAGCAAAAAATTCTCCAAAAGGAAATGGATTTTGCCAACTTTTTTTTTTGTGTATTTTTATTACAGCATATAAAAACAGGGGGAAAGGGACCTCACTATATATTTACAATACGTACAGGGACTATGTTTCATATTTTTATGTTATTGTGCACCCATTTAACAATCAGACTTCTGTATGTATATTTTAAAACAATGTGGGGCCCGTGTGTCCCCACACAATTGAATAAAAAAAGACTTGGACAAAAAATTCCCTACGATTTTATACCCCCGCCCCTTTTTGGGCTCACCCCTTGAAGTATTTCCATTGTTGTTTTGGGAAAATTTTTTTTTCCCCCTTATCATTTTTCATGGGGGCTCGGCAAAGGGGCTGTTGTCTACAACGCTTTTTTTATGATACCCTACATTGGCATTGAAAATTTCGCCGGGATCTACAAATGGTAAGGGGCGTGGGGGTGTTTGTTGCGTTGCACACCATGTTTGGCATAACTGTTGTGCTGTGAAAACATCTCTGGGCTTTTTGTTGCACCTTTTAAACTGAACCCCGTTTGTGGTTTGCTTCTCCTGTTTCTACCCAAAGGCAATTGGAGTTTGAAGGGTGTGGGACATGCTTTTTTTGTTCCTTTTTGTGCTTTCCTGTGTTCGGGGTAGGGTTTTGTTTTTTCATAATTCTTTTTTATAACTGTAACAAAGGCGAAAATGTATATTTTTGCAATTATACCTGGTAAAAATTTTCACTCCGAAAAAGAAAAAAGGGTCGGGGACAATGATTCGTTTACAATCGTTTTAATTTTGGCAATGTTTTCCCTTTGCATAACATTTACGTACCATAAAAAAGTTTGGCACCTACTCTTCCGGGTTTTTTTCATTTTTACTATTTCTACTTGAGAAAATGTGGATTTAAAAACTATATAACACTAGGGAACGAGAACCAAAAAGTTAAACAAAATAAAATAATTTATATTTGGTTTCCAAAGACCCATTTTTTTCCCTTGAGACATTTTTGGCACCCTTGGCATTCCCAAACCAGCTTTATGAGGTGTCAACGGAATGCTTTTCTTTAAAAGGGGCCCGTTTTAATTAATTTGTGGAATTTCTTTCCTTCTTAAAGCGTTTTACCAAACTTGTGTTGGACAAGGAGGGGGGGATACGAAATAGTCCCATTGTTTTAAAAGCCAATTTTATTAAGGCAAGAACGCTCAAATAACAAGAGAAAAACAGTCCATTATTACTTTTAAAAGTGAAGGGGCATCGTCCGGAAAATGTCAAAAAACTTTTAAAAGTTTTTCAAGTGGGGGTCCCAAAAAAAACCAAACGTATGATAAAATGCCTCATGAGGCCGCCACGGAAAGGGAAACCCAAAAAGCCTCTGCGAGAGGTAAATTCATTTGAGTTTAAAGCACCCAGATTGCGCCCAAAAAAATGTTTTAAAAAGAGTTAAGTAAAAGACACATCTCACTCAACGTTCAAGGGACTGCGTGAATCGCCTTTAGGTCGAATTGCTGCAAAGAACCACACTAAGGGCACCAAAAAGAAAAAGGAAATTGCGGGCCAAAAAAATTAGACCGTTGGAACTGTCCTTTTGGGCTGATGATCCAAATTTGAGATTTTTTGGGTTCCCAAACCCCTGTGTCTTTGTGAGACGCAGAGTAGTAAATCTGGTGCACCAATTACCTTCAAAATCCAATTAAATTAAAAAAAGTCCCCTTTGCAAACTAAGGTCACAGATCGTCACAAAGATCTCAGTATAA
>JAGTTL010001998.1:0-11125 GCA_036851935.1 Coregonus suidteri | reverse complement strand
ACAAGGGTTTTGAAACCCAAGTGCAAAAGGTATGTTTTGCAAAAAGGGTTAAAATACTTTTTTCCCTCATTAAAATGCAAATCAATTTATAAAAATGTGACATTGCGTTTTTCTGGATTTTTTTTGTTGTTATTCTGTCTCTCACTGTTCAAGTAAACCGACCATTAAAAATTACCAGACTGATAATGTCTTCGTCCAGTGGGCAAAACCGTACAAAATCAGCATGGGATCAAAATAACTTTTTCCACCACTGTAGCTGTGGAAGATGGTCTGTATATGCGGTTTTAGAAGTGGTGAGGTTTGTGTTATTGTGATTTGTGGGTTGTTTTTGTATCATGGTTAGAGGGCAGCGTGAGTATTGCAGTACAGGGGATATTGGTAATTTGGTATTTTTATTTTAGGGGGATGTGTGAGGTGTTAATGAAATGAGAATGTACCATGAAAGAAAGACAAAAAGTAAAAAAGTCTCTCTCTTCTTCCTCTCTCTCTCTCTCTCCTCTCTCTCTATTCTCTGTATCTCTCGCTTCCTCTCTCGCCTCCTCTCCAATACACATTTTCATACACCAAATTTATGGTGATAGTCGAAATTAAGAGCGGGCTGACACGGTTGCAACCACTGCAAACTTCCTCACTGTTTGAGTGAATTCGGAATTGGCATAACAGCGGACCCTATCGTGTTTTTAAACTATATTTATTCCCAAAAAAAGATACATAGTCTAACATCAACATACTGCACATTTACATTTAATCATTTAGCAGACGCTCTTAGCGACTGACAAATTGGTGCATTCACTTGTGATAGCCAGTGGGACAACTATTCCAGGTATTCCTTAAGAGGTTAGGGTTTCAAGTGTCTCCGGAAGGTGGTCAGTGACTCCGCTGTCCTGGTGTCTGTGGGGGAGCTGGGCTGAGCGGGAAACTGTGTTTTCGTAGAGGTAGGGAGCTAGCAGGCCAGAGGTGGATGAACGTAGTTGCCTCGTTTGGGTGGTGTAGGGTCTGATCAGAGCCTGAAGGTAAGAGAGGTGCCGTCCCCCTCACAGCTCCGTAGGCAAGCAACCAGGTCTTGTAGTAGATGCGAGCCTCAACTGGAAGCCAGTGGAGTGTGCGGAGGAGCGGTTGGGGGGACATGAGAGAACTTGGAAGGTTGAACACCAGACGGGGGCACTGCAGCGTTCTGGATAGGTTGTAGGGTTAAAATGGCACAAGCAGGGAGCCCAGCCAAACAGCGAGTTGCAGTAATCCAGACGGGAGAGGACAAGTGCCTGGGATTAGGTACCTGTGCCGCTTTCTCTTGTGTAAGGTAGGGTCGTACTCTGCAAATGGTTGTAGAACATGAACCTGCAGGATCGGGTCACCGCTTTGATGTTAGCGGAGAACGACAGGGTGCTGTCCAGGGTCACGCCAAGGTTCTTTGCACTCTGGGAGGAGTACACAATGGAGTTGTCAACCGTGATGGCGGATCATGGAGCGGGCAGTCCTTCCCCGGGAGGAAGAGCAGCTCCCCGTCTTTGCCGAGGTTCAGCTTGAGGTGGTGATCCGACATCCACACTGATATGTTCTGCCAGACATGCAGTGATGCGATTCGCCACCTGGTTATCAGAGGGGGGAAAGGAGAAAATAAGGAACAGGGAGAAAATTAATTGTGTTGTCTGCATAGCAATGATAGGAGAGACCATGTGAGGATATGACAGAGCCAAGTGACTTGGTGTGTAGAGAGAGTAGGAGATGGCCTAGAACTGAGCCCTGGGGGACACCAGTGGTGAGAGCACGTGGTGCGGAGACAGATTCTCGCCACGCGACCTGGTAGGAGCGACCTGTCAGGTAGGACGCAATCCAAGAGTGAGCAGCGCCGGAGATGCCCAACTCAGAGAGGGTGGAGAGGAGGATCTGATGGTTCACAGTATCAAAGGCAGCGGATAGGTCTAGAAGGATAAGAGCAGAGGAGAGAGAGTTAGCTTTAGCAGTGCAGAGAGCCTCCATGACACAGAGAAGTGCAGTCTCAGTTGAATGACCAGTCTTGAAAACTGACTGGTTTGGATTAAGAAGGTCATTCTGAGAGAGATAGCAGGAGAGTTGGCTAGAGACGGCACGCTCAAGAGTTTTGGAGAGAAAAGAAAGAAGGGATACTGGTCTGTAGTTGTTGACATCGGAGGGATCGAGTGTAGGTTTTTTGAGGAGGGGTGCAACTCTCACTCTCTTGAAGACGGAAGGGACATGGCCAGCGTTCAAGGATGAGTTGATGAGCGAGGTGAGGTAAGGGAGAAGGTCTCCGGATATGTTCTGGAGAAGAGAGGAGTGGATAGGATCAAGCGGGCAGGTTGTTGGGTGGCCGGCCGTCACAAGTAGCAAGATTTCATCTGGAGAGAGAGGGGAGAAAGAAGTCAAAGCATAGGGTAGGGCAGTGTGAGCAGGACCAGCGGTCTTAATAAATGAGGATCGGATGTCGTCAACCTTCTTTTCAAAATGGTTGACGAAGTCATCCACAGAGAGGGAGGAGGGAGGGGGAGGAGGAGGACGATTCAGTAGAGAGGAGAAGGTGGCAAAGAGCTTCCTAGGGTTAGAGGCAGAGGCTTGAAATTCAGAGTTGTAGAAAGTGGCTTTGGCAGCGGAAACAGAGGAAGAGAATGTAGAGAGGAGGGAGTGAAAAGATCACAGGTCCGCAGGGAGTCTAGTTTTCCTCCATTTCCGCTCGGCTGCCCGGAGCCCTCTTCTGTGAGCTCGCAATGAGTCGTCAAGCCACAGAGCAGGAGGGGAGGACCGAGCCGGCCGGGAGGATAGGGGACATAGAGAGTCAAAAAATGCAGAAAGGGAGGAGAGGAGGGTTGAGGAGGGCAGAATCAGGAGATCGGAGGGAGAAGGATTTAGCTGAGGGAAGAGATGATAGGATGGAAGAGGAGAGAGTAGCGGGGGGATAGAGAGCGAGGTTGCGACGGCACAATACCATCTGAGTAGGGTCAGAGTGAGTAGTGTTGGAGGAGAGCGAGAGAGAGAAAAGGATACAAAGTAGTGGTCGGAGACTTTGGGAGGGGAGTTGCAGTGAGATTAGTAGAAGAACAGCATCTAGTAAAGATGAGGTCAAGCGTATTGCCTGCCTTGTGAGTAGGGGGGGACGGTGAGAGGGTGAGGTCAAAAGAGAGGAAAGGAGTGGAAAGAAGGAGGCAGACAGAAATGAGTCAAAGGCAGACATAGGGAGGTTAAAGTCACCCAGAACTTGAGGGGTGAGCATCCTCAGGAAAGGAACTTATCAAGGCGTCAAGCTCATTGATTAACTCTCCAAGGGAACCTGGAGGGCGATAAATGACAAGGATGTTAAGCTTGAATGGGCTAGTGACTGTGACAGCATTGAATTCAAATGAGGAGATAGACAGATGGGTCAGGGGAAAAAAAGAGAGATGTCCACTTGGGAGAGATGAGGATTCCTGTGCCACCACCGCGCTGACCACATGCTCTCGGGGTATGCGAGAACACATGGTCAGACGAGGAAAGAACAGTAGGAGTAGCAGTGTTTTCTGTGGTAATCCATGTTTCCGTCAGCGCCAAGAAGTCGAGGGACTGGAGGGTAGCATAGGCTGAGATGAAATCTGCCTTGTTGGCTGCAGAACGGCAGTTCCAGAGGCTCCCAGAGACCTGGAACTCCACGTGAGTCGTGCGCGCAGGGACCACCAGATTAGAGTGGCAACAGCCACGTGGTGTGAAGCGTTTGTATGGCCTGTGCAGAGAGGAGAGAACAGGGATAGACAGACACATAGTTGACAGGCTACAGAAAAAGGCTACAATAATGCAAAGGAGATCGGAATGAAATGAACTAAACCTCTGGGAAAGTGAGAGAGCGGGGCCTCCCTCACTTAAGTTTCACTGAAACACTCTAATATAACTCTCCCAACTTCCACTTTAGAAATTATAATTGTTGTAAACTACAGCGGTTCAATGTTTTCTAGGAATAGACTCAGACTTCAGCTAGCTAACTTGGTAGGTTATAACTTACCCTTAGTAGCTACTGTTAGCCAGCTAAGTGCAAAGCTAGCCACTGAATCGATTTTGCCAGTTCGCGTCTGTCCCAACGGAGAGAAAGCGTCTCCAAATATTAAAGCTAGGTCGTTCCAGCTATTGTTTAGTAGTTAGCTATCCAGGTAGCAACAAGCTAGCTACATTTCGAGTACAGTAGCTACTAACTACCTAACGTTAACGCTTCAGATAATGAGGTTAGAAAAACAGCTGAATGGTAGGCAGTTAGCTGGCATAATTCACAGGTACTCTTAAGCGTGAAATAACATTGGAAACACACCAACACAACAGATACACAGTTTAACATCAACATACTGTCCACACCAACACAACAGATACACAGTCTAACATCAACATACTGTACACACCAACACAACAGATGCACAGTCTAACATCAATATACTGTACACACCAACACAAGAGATATACAGTCTAACATCAACATACTGTACACACCAACACAACAGATACACAGTCTAACATCAACATACTGTACACACCAACACAACAGATACACAGTCTAACATCAACATACAGTGGGGAAAAAAGTATTTAGTCAGCCACCAATTGTGCAAGTTCTCCCACTTAAAAAGATGAGAGAGGCCTGTAATTTTCATCATAGGTACACGTCAACTATGACAGACAAAATGAGGAAAAAAAATCCAGAAAATCACATTGTAGGATTTTTAATGCATTTATTTGCAAATTATGGTGGAAAATAAGTATTTGGTCAATAACAAAAGTTTCTCAATACTTTGTTATATACCCTTTGTTGGCAATGACACAGGTCAAACGTTTTCTGTAAGTCTTCACACAAGGTTTTCACACACTGTTGCTGGTATTTTGGGCCCATTCCTCCATGCAGATCTCCTCTAGAGCAGTGATGTTTTGGGGCTGTCGCTGGGCAACACGGACTTTGAACTCCCTCCAAAGATTTTCTATGGGGTTGAGATCTGGAGACTGGCTAGGCCACTCCAGGACCTTGAAATGCTTCTTACAAAGCCACTCCTTTGTTTTCCGGGCGGTGTGTTTCGGATCATTGTCATGCTGAAAGACCCAGCCACGTTTCATTTTCAATGCCCTTGCTGATGGAAGGAGGTTTTCACTCAAAATCTCACGATACATGGCCCCATTCATTCTTTCCTTTACACGGATCAGTCATCCTGGTCCCTTTGCAGAAAAAACAGCCCCAAAGCATGATGTTTCCCACCCCCATGCTTCACAGTAGGTATGGTGTTCTTTGGATGCAACTTGTGTCCTCCAAACACGACGAGTTGAGTTTTAACACCAAAAGTAATATTTTGGTTTCATCTGATCATATGACATTCTCCCAATCCTCTTCTGGATCATCCAAATGCACTCTAGCAAACTTCAGACGGGCCTGGACATGTACTGGCTTAAGCAGGGGGACACGTCTGGCACTGCAGGATTTGAGTCCCTGGCGGCGTAGTGTGTTACTGATGGTAGGCTTTGTTACTTTGTCCCAGCTCTCTGCAGGTCATTCACTAGGTCCCCCCGTGTGGTTCTGGGATTTTTGCTCACCGTTCTTGTGATCATTTTGACCCCACGGGGTGAGATCTTGCGTGGAGCCCCAGATCGAGGGAGATTATCAGTGGTCTTGTATGTCTTCCATTTCCTAATAATTGCTCCCACAGTTGATTTCTTCAAACCAAACTGCTTACCTATTGCAGATTCAGTCTTCCCAGCCTGGTGCAGGTCTACAATTTTGTTTCTGGTGTCCTTTGACAGCTCTTTGGTCTTGGCCATAGTGGAGTTTGGAGTGTGACTGTTTGAGGTTGTGGACAGGTGTCTTTTATACTGATAACAAGTTCAAACAGGTGCCCATTAATACAGGTAACGAGTGGAGGACAGAGGAGCCTCTTAAAGAAGAAGTTACAGGTCTGTGAGAGCCAGAAATCTTGCTTGTTTGTAGGTGACCAAATACTTATTTTCCACCATAATTTGCAAATAAATTCATTAAAAATCCTACAATGTGATTTTCTGGATTTTTCTTTTCTCAATTTGTCTGTCATAGTTGACGTGTACCTATGATGAAAATTACAGGCCTCTCTCATCTTTTTAAGTGGGAGAACTTGCACAGTTGGGGGGCTGACTAAATACTTTTTTTCCCCACTGTACTGTACACACACCAACACAACAGATACACAGTCTAACATCAACATACTGTACACACCAACACAACAGATACACAGTCTAACATCAACATACTGTACACACCAACACAACAGATACACAGTCTAACATCAACATACTGTACACACCAACACAACAGATACACAGTCTAACATACTGTACACACCAACACAACCTAACATCAACATACTGTACACACCAGATACACAGTCTAACATCAACATACTGTACACACCAACACAGTCTAACATCAACATACTGTACACATCAACACAACAGATACACAGTCTAACATCAACATACTGTACACACCAACACAACAGATACACAGCCTAACATCAACATACTGTACACACCAACACAACAGATACACAGCCTAACATCAACATACTGTACACACCAACACAACAGATACACAGTCTAACATCAACAAGGCAAAAGAGGATTTCAAGTTTTAAAAAAAGAGGATTTCAAGTAAGTTTCATTTGTAAATTCCTACGGAGCATTATCATCCGACATCTTGTGTTAAAGAAAGAAACTACAAAGCTTATTGCACTAAAAAGACAATGAAAGATGATTCACACACCGGTGCAGTGTTCCGTTGTGGGTGTGGTGGCGATGCAACCTTTATTTGCATCAATTAACATATATTAACATGCATTACCATTTCTTAGACAGTGGAAGAGGTGCTCTGGCGTGCTGCATGAAACAGAGGCATGCTTCACACGCTCGGCGCCGAAAAAGCGGCAGAGGCTGCCGAACTATCATTAAAAGTCATCTAACGAGGTGTACTCTACGTTTTCAGACGGCACTCTTTCCCTGCTCTTCAAAAGTGAAAGTGACATATTTTTTGGCCAGGTGCAGCGATAGAGCAGTGTTTCAACTAGGGCTGGCTCTCTCTCTCTCTCTCTCTCTCTCTGTCTCTCTCTCTCTGTCACACACTCTCTCTCTCACACATTCCCTCTCTCTCTCTCACACACTCTCTCTCTCTCTCTCTCTCTCTCTCTCTCTCTCTCTCTCTCTCTCTCTCACACTCACTCTCACTCTCACTCTTACTCTCACTCTCACTCACTCTCACTCCCTCTCTCTCTCTCACTTGCACTCTCACTCCCTCTCTCTCTCTCTCCCTCTCTTTCTATCTCTCCCACTCTCTCTTTCTCTCTCTCTCTCACTCTCTGTCTCTCTCTCTCTCTCTCTCTCTCTCTCTCTCTCGCTACTCCTTTCTCTCTTTCTCCTGTTAATGAGTGTGAAGCTGACAATCAATACAGTGTTGTCTCTTCTCCTGATGGGCTTCTCTAAGGGATCACACAGGGTCAGAGGATGCTGCTGCTAACACTGACACACTGACAGTCACACACACACACGCACACACACTGACAGTCAAATAATCTTCTATCTGATGGAAAAAAAAAAGAAAAATGGTTCCTCGGACCAGTACATGGGTCATATACTAAGGTTGAGTCCCAAATCACACCCTATTCCTTGTATAGTGCGCTACTTTTGACCAGGCCTGTGTGAAAAGTACTGCACTATATAGGGAATATGGTAAAGAAATTGGGACATACACTGAGTCATACTAACACTACATTCAAGAGAAAGGTCAGGAAAACATTGTACTTTCTACATTCCTCTCAGACACATCATGTCAGAATGAAATTCTGAAATTAAAGTCTGAAAGTCACCTCCAACCACGTAAGCTCCTAACACTAGAAGTTAGAAAATACAATATATTTTCGGAAAGTATTCAGACCCCTTCCTCTTTTTCCATATTTTGTTACGTTACAGCTTTATTCTAAAATGGATTAAAAAAAATATATATCTTCATCAATCTACACACAATACCCCATTATGGCAAAGCAAAAACAGGTTTTTAGAAATGTTTGCAAATGCAGAAAACCTTAAATACATAAGTATTCAGACCCTTTGCTATGAGACTCGAAATTGAGCTCAGGTGCATCCTGTTTCCATTGATCATCCTAGAGATGTTTCTACAACTTGATTGGAGTCCACTGTGATAAATTCATGATTTGGAAAGGCACACACCTGTCTATATAAGGTCCCACAGTTGACAGCACATGTCAGAGCAAACACCAAGCCATGAGGTCAAAGTAATTGTCTGTAGAGCTCCAAGACAGGATTGTGTCAAGGCACAGATCTGGGGAAGGGTAACAAAAAATGTCTGCAGCATTGAAGGTCCCCAAGAACACAGTGGCTTCCATCATTCTTAAATGGAAGAAGTTTGGAACCACCAAGACTCTTCCTAGAGCTGGCCGCCCGGTCCATCTGAGCAATTGGGGGAGAAGGGCCTTGGTCAGGGAGGTGACCAAGAACCCAATGGTCACTCTGACAGAGCTCCAGAGTTCCTCTGTGGAGATGGGAGAACCTTCCAGAAGGACAACCATCTCCGCAGCACTCCACCAATCAGGCCTTTATGGTAGAGTGGCCAGACGGAAGCCACTCCTCAGTAAAAGGCACATGGCAGCCGCTTGGAGTTTGCCAAAAGGCACCTAAACGACTCTCAGACCATGAGAAACAAAGATTTCCTGGTCTGATGAAACCAAGATTGAACTATTTGGCCTGAAAGCCAAGCGTCACGTCTGGAGGAAACCGGGGCACCAGCCCTACAGTGAAGAATGGTGGGTAGCAGCATAGTGCTTTCAGGATGCTTTTCAGAGGCAGGGACTGGGAGACTAGATCGAGGGAAAGATGAACGGAGCAAAGTACAGAGAGATCCTTGATGAAAACCTGCTCCAGAGTGCTCAGGACCTCAGACTGGGGCAAAGGTTCACCTTCCAACAGGACAATGACCCTAAGCATACAGCCAAGACAACACAGGAGTGGCTTCGGGACAAGTTTCTGAATGTCCTTGAGTGGCCCAGCCAGAGCCCGGACTTGAACCCGATCTAACATCTCTGGAGAGACCTGAAAATAGCTGTGCAGCGACGCTCCCCATCCAACCTGACAGAGCTTGAGAGGATCTGCAGAGAAGAATGGGAGAAACTCCCCAAATATAGGTGTGCCAAGCTTGTAGCATCATACCCAAGAAGACTCGAGGCTGTAATCACTGCCAAAGGTGCTTCAACAAAAGTACTGAGTAAAGGATCTGAATACTTATGTAAATGTATATTTCATTATGATTTTTTTTATATACATTTGTAAACATTTCTAAAAACCTGTTTTTGCTTTGTCATTATGGGGTATTGTGTGTAGATTGATGAGAATTGTTTTTTTTTATTATTCATTTTAGAATAAGGATGAAACGTAACAAAATTGAAAACTAAAATGAAAATAAAATCAGAGGTATTTTGGTGTAGGTTTGAGGCCTACAGTTGAAGGTTACAGGCCTTAGTGCAGAGTTGTGAGGTTCGAGGCCCCAACAGAGCAGGAATTCTTTATTGTGATGTTTAATAAATAAAGGTTAAAAAAAACATTATGAATGAGTGGGTTTAAGGCCCTTTTGAATTAATATTTTAATGAATTACTCAAAATGGCTAGGAGAGGGAGACAATAACAAGTAACATATTGAATCATAGCACAAAAAACGACAAATAGAACTACATTTTAATACATTATCAGAAGTGGATATTTGATGCAAGTGTTTCATTACTAACATTGAATGTTACTAACATTGCATGAAATAATAGTAGTGATTGGTAAGCATAGAGGTGATAATGAATATCCTCAGGAGAGTAGTTAAAAGGGGTAAATAGAGCTTGATGTTATTTTAGAGAGTAGTGGAAAGTCTGTGTTTTCTGGGACAGGAACGGCAGTGTCCTTGGAAATTACAGTCTGTTTTCTTTGGTTCCGCTGAGAGAATGAAGGAGAGGCTGATTTGGGTTGAATGAGGATTGTTAAACTAACTAAAGGATTATTTGATGTGAGTATCTATACGTTTCTAACGTTCTTATATGGAGTTGTGACAATGTGGAAATAGTAATGACAAAATAATAATTAGTGTCATGTTTGTATTAAACTTGCTCACCCGAACGTAGACGTACGTAATGGGTGGGAAAGTAATTAATATGGGTTTTCTAAGTTTATACCGTTGTTGAATCATGTGATAGTGGAATAAACTGACCATAAGTAATGTTGTTTTTTTTTTAGACGTAATGTATAATATACTACAAAGCCAATATAGGGTTCAATTGAAAACTAATTATCATGGTAGAGCTAACGTAGTAAAGTGATGGAACTTCATTTTGTATCAGAGGGTAAGATGAGAAATCATTGTAATGGCGCTATTTGGTGGAATTTATTTATCATTTCAATGGCATGGAGTAACAATCTGCATTTATGAGTGTAAATTCCACAGCTGATGTGTTGATTGAATGGGACGACGGAGTATTTGGTTTGGTGATGTTGAATGTATGATTTGAAGCGTGTGTTGTTTAAATAGCAGGACTCTTGTAGCTCGGTTGGTGGAGAATGGTGCTTGCAACTCCAGGGTTGTGTGTTTGATCCCCAAAGGGGGCTAGTATAAATATAAAAAATGTATGAGCTCACTAATTTGTGAGTCGCTCGGGATAGGAGCGTCAGCTAAATGACTAAAATGTAAAAATGTTAACGGGTATGGAGAGAAGAGTGCGTGGTAGTAATTTTTTAGGCCATTGAATAAGATTTTGCTAGATTAAACGAGTGAGAATGGTGGAATGTCTATAAATAAATTGGATCGTGATAAATGGATGATTTCAATATATGATGGTAAACTACAGCAAGTGTTTGGTGTTACTTGTAGCCTACTTAGAAAGGATAGTTGATTAGATCTCTTTCATTCTGATAATGGCGGAGTGATGGTTTCATTGCGTGGCTATGATTTTAGTTGATTACAAGAGAAATAGAATATAGTTTACGACGCATGGAGAAGTGAATGTCTTATATGGTAATAGATAAACTGAACCAAACATGACGTTACTACGGCAATTTAGGATGGTTAATGTGTTAAGTTCGTTTTTAAAACCCTACGATA
>JAGTTL010001997.1:0-11135 GCA_036851935.1 Coregonus suidteri | reverse complement strand
GCTTGAGCAGGGGGACCTTTTTGGTGCGTTTGCAGGTTTTTTAACCCAGACGGCGTAGTGTGTTAAAAGGGTTTTTTTGGGAGAACTTTTGGGCCCCCCAGCTCTCTTCAGGTCATTGACCAGGTCCTCCCGTTTGTTCGGGGCCGATCCCCCCACCTTCCTCAGATCTTTGAGCCCCAAAGGAGGAGATCTTGAAAGGGGCCCCCAGCCCGGGGGGGTGTTTGGGACCGTCATTTTGAACTTTTTCCTTTTTCTAATTTTTGGGCCCCCAACGGGTTGTTGCCTTCTCATAAAGTGTTCCCTATTGCCTGTACCCCCCCCCACCCTTGGGTGCGGGTTTCTAAAATTTATCCCTGATCCCCTTACACAAAATCTGGCCTGGCCATTGTGGAGAGGTTGGAGCCAGGTTTGTTTGGAATTGCAGGTTGGGAAAACCAAAAGGGGCGGTGTTTTAAAATAGGGGATAGGGCGAACGCATGCCAAACGGAAAAGGAAGGGATTTTTTTTTAATCATTTATATCCCCCGGAAAAACGGGTATTTTTATCAGTTTTGGTAATTAGACGTTGATCTCCCAAAAAAGGGTCCAAAAAGGCTAAGCCCGTGTTTAAAAATGGCCCCCCCCCCCGTTTTAAAAATTCGGGTTTGGAAAATGAAGAAGTCCTCTGGGATCCTATTTTAAAATCTATTTTTTAAAAATCAGAGCTTTCAAAAAATTTTCTCTAGGGGTTTCTGAGGGCTTCCCACTTAGCGTTTCGTCATACGTAACGAACCCATAAAACGAACTAAGAAAACCCCGCGGGGGGAAAGAGCGAATAAATTTCAACTTTACAAAGGGTAAGTTTGGACTTATAGGTTCAGTGAAAATTTCGTTTTGTCCCCCTTTAAAAATAATTTTACTTTTTTCGGGGGAAAAAATCAAGAAATTTTTTTGGAAAACGAAACAATTAGGACCCAAAAGACCAAATTTTAATAATTAAAAAGGTTTCTATTTAAAGGCGGAAAGCCAAACACCGAGGTTTTCCCAAAAAAATTAAGTACAAAGGGAAAAAACCCTTTGGCTAGCGGGCGCGATGTAGCTAATGAAAGTCTTCTGCAAACCCCTGCTTACTCTTTCACCCTAAAAAAAAGGCGGGGCGGGGACAGCACCGCTTGGACAGCGAATGGTGTGTAACGGACAGCCCCTCTTCGGGAAAAAGATTAAGAAACATGAGCTGTCAAAGGGACCCAAAAAGGGAAATACCCTGTTTGAAAATTGTTTCCCCCTTTGGGGAGTAAACATTGCCACAAAAAAACTGGTGAGGGTACAGGCTACCCTTGTCCCCCCGCCACAAGTTTGGGGTTAGTTTGAAAATCAAAAGGGTTTACTGGAAAAAACTGGGGACCAAGTAGAGACTTTGGACAGGGGGGTAGGGGATAAAAAAGGGCCCAGTTATTCAGAGGAAAGTATCTGGAATCGCGGTGAAAGGCCCGTTCTTTAAAAATTATGAAAAACAATTTTCATTGGTGCGGGACATTTTGCAATAAAGAAGAAATTTTTAAACTAGTATTTCTGATTTCGTTGGGTTTCCTGATGAGTTGGTGGGGGCCCCTTCCAGGCTTAGTGTAAATGTGGCTTTTGGTTTGAGTCGGGTTTCGTCTTCAAATGTTCACCCTAAGAGAGGGGATTTTTGGGTGTGTGTGGTTTTGGGGGTGGGGTGTGTGTGTTAACAGTGTGATGTGTGTGGGGTGTTTTGTGGGTGTGTGTGTGTGGGGTGTGTGTGTTGTGGGTTTTTTAAAACAGTGATGATGGGGGTGTGTGGGGTTTGTGTTTTTCCCCTCGGGAAAAGAACTGTGATTTGGGAAAAATGAAAGAGGCCTAGGGCCCGTGGGGGTTTTTCCCTTGGCCCCCCCTGCTGACAAGGCTGACAAGTTTGGGCCCCTTTTTTGTCCTTTGTTAAAAGGGGATAGGAAAAAGAACTTAAAACCAGTTCCCTGCCCTAAATAGATTTAGCACAAATTTTAAATTCAACAATCATTTTTAAATTTTCACTAAAAAAATATATTTACTCGACTTTACCCAAGACCCGCCACATCCTCCCCCCGGGAAACCCCCAAAGGTGTGAAGTTTTGGGGAAATTTTTGAGAAAGTTTTGCGAGGCAAAGATGAAACGGGGGTTTCCCCCAACCCCTGGTAACCCAAACCACTTTTGAAAACCAGTAAATAAATGTTTGGTATTGACTTATAGCGGCCCCTGTTTTTCCGTTTTTGGGCGGGGAAAATTTATTTTTTTTAAAAAGGTGTGTGGGTCCCCTTTTAAAATATCAAAAAAATTTGCCCCCCCCTGAGAATTTTTTCAGGACCCACCACTGGTTGGGGGACGGGTTTTGCTTTTAAACAGGAACGAGTTCAAACAGGTGCAGTTAATCCCAGGTAAGAGTGGAAAACCGGGAGGGTTTCTTAAAGAAAAACTAACGGTCGGTGAGACCCGGGAAAATTCCCCTTACGGGTTTGGGAAGGGTGACAAAATTTTATTAAATGCTCCCCAATAAAAATGAAAAAATAAAAACTTAAAATCCAATACAATATGATTTCTGGTTTTTGGGTTTAGTTTCCCGGGTCTTTCCAGTGAAGTGTACCAAATGAGAAAAAATGACAGACCTCTACATGCTTTGTAAGTAGGAAAACCTGCAAAACCCAAAGGTTTTAAAAAATACTTGTTTCCCCCACTGATAAAATATAAAAATATATATATATATAAAAAAAGATATAATAAAACTAAAAAATAACAGTAGTTTCCCCTCTCTTGCTTATTTCTTAATTTAGGAAGAAATGCATTTTTTCAAAACCCTGTCCCCCTGCACTGCTTTTCCCAGGTTTGGGCAAAGCTGTATTTTATCCCTTTTGGGACTAGATTCATTTTTTAAATTTTTGGAGGCCCCCCCTTTCCGGAAGTTGTATAAATTACTGGGGCAAATTAAAAAGGGGAGGAACCTTTGACCCTCCCTGGTTTGTGTGAAGTAAAATGTACCCCAAGGAGGACGCAAAAGCAAAGCTGTCCCCAGTACCCCCATGGTGTCCCCCTACAGAGGCTTTTTAAAGGCTACTGTGGGCCCTTAATTGAAAAACCATTTTGTGTTTTTATAAATTTTTATTTGGTGGAAGTGAATATATTTAGTATGGTTTTATCAAAAAAAGGAAATTTTTTTAATTTTTCAAAATTTTTAAATTTTTTAAAATTAAAGATTTTGTTCCCCCCCCTTTCCTCCTCTGAGGAGCCCCACTAAATCTCCACTACGTCTGGGTTAATGTCCCCATCCGGAAAATACACTTCCCGTCCCCCCGGGTTTGGGACCTTTTTAATTTTACAAAAACCCGTCCCCATTCGGGCTCCCCAAATTGTCAGTTTCCCCCTTTAAAACCGATTTAATGGTTTGTGGGTTTGGAAGAAAATGGGAGAATATGCAAAACTATTTTAATAAAAAATAAATTTTAAACCCGATAAAAACATTTTATTGTGCAAAAAGTTCCCCTTTTAAGAGGCTGTTTTAAAAACCTTGTTTTAGTGAGTTTTTGGCAACGAGGAACAGACAATTTTACGCCCCCTTCAGCACCCCGGCTTTCCCGTTCTGTGATTTTGTGGGGGCCTCCCACTTCGGGCTGACCCGTTTTCCATTTCCCACAAAAACATTTTTTCCAGGGGGTTTGACCTTTTCCCCAGCTTTTTTAAGCGGGGCCCCCAAAATTTTAAAAAAACGGACTTTTTTTGGGAAAGGTGGAAATTCCTTTATGACGGTGAAACTTTTTTTAAAAAGTCACTGAGCTCTTCAGTGGGGGGGCCTTTTTTTACTGCCAAGGGTTTGTTTTTTTAGGGAAAGATTGCAGGCTGTGTGGCCCCAATTTTACACCTGTCAGAAAGGGTTGGGGATTTGAAAAAAGCTGAATTACAAATTTTGGAAGGGGTGTCCTAATATTTTTGGATATATAGGTAGCTAAGATGGTAAAATGCAAATGAAACAATCCCTAGTAATAGTTTTTTGAGTGTGGCCCTTTGACGGGGATTATTTGGCTTTAAAGGGAGGGTTTTAACACCAAATTTTTCCCCAAGTGGGAGGAGCGTGAGGACACCCTAAAGTCATGAAAGGTTCGGGTTACCCCAAAGGGGGACAGTAGAATACTAAAACCAAAATTAAAAAACGCCACAGCAAAAAATTTAAAACGATTTTAAACTGATTTACAGTTTCATATGGGGAAAATCAGAAAATTTTGGAAATAAAAAAATTTACCCCCTTTAATCTGGGATTTCACAAAGGGGGAAAAGTGGGGGCCACACCCCATGGGGGGCTAGGCTAACCCCTTGGGGCCCGGGCCCCAAACCCAATGGGGAGCCGGGCCCACCAATCAAAATTCCCTTTTTTCCCCACAAAAGGGCTTTATACAGCAGAAGTACTCCCAGTTCATCAGGTGGTGGTTCGACAAACCCCGCAAGTGAAGAAGCCGGATGTGGAGGTCCTGGGGGGCGTCGTCCACGAAATTTCAAAAATTTGGGGCCAGTTGGACATACTCCCAAAATATTTTAAAATGACCGAGGGGGTTTCCGTGGTAGAAAAAATTAACTTTCAATTCTTGGCAAAAGTCTGTTTGACTTTCCGCAGTCAGCATCCCAAAAGGGAACACTCCCTCAAAGTTTAACATCGTGGCATTGTGTTGTGTGACAAAATTTCCCACTTTTTAGTCCCCTTTTTATTGCCCCAAAGCAAAAGGGTTTCACCTGGTAATCATCAGCAGTTAATCAGCTTTTGATATGCCACACCTCCCCGGGGGAGGGAAATTATTTTGGAAAAGGGAAAAATAAAATTTTAAAGGGGGTAAACACTTTTTGGAAAGATGTTTTTTGGCTTGGAACATTTCTGGGATTTTTTTTTTTCAGCAGTATGAAAATGAAATTGCACTCATTAACTGTAAGTCGCCCCGGGAAATAAAGAGTTTAAATGAAAATTTAAAAAAGAAACATGGGGCCCCAAACCACTTTACATTTTGGGGTTTTAAATTTTTGTTCCCGTGAAGGATATTTTAAGTCAAAATTTTGGAACACCTACTCATTAAAGGGGTTTTTTCTTTTTTTTTTACTTTTGTAGAATTTTTAAAGGGGAAAAGTTTCGGTATTGAGAATTTCCAAAAATGCAAAAAATTTTACTTAGCATTTGTGGAGATTTTAACCAAGTACTTTTTTGGTTTCACGACCCCGTGGGTTCATTAACAAACGGCCCTAGTTTTTTCCCCTTTGTCATTTGAATCCCCCTACACACAAATCTCACAGTTTTAACCTCTTGGTTACACTTTCCCTAAAACCCCACCCTTGGCCATCATCAATGAGAAACTCCCATTTTTTGATTTTAAATTACTCTTCCCCCAAGTCAAATTCCTGCCCAATCCATTCAGGATACCCTAAACATCAGTAATTCCTTGACAAAAGGGAATGCAGATCAGGGGAAACCAAGTAAATTTATCCCAAAATTTTTCCCCTTTTTCCCACACAAAAAAGGGAATCATTACAAAGAATAAGAGTGAAGAATAAAAAAATTATGAAAAACACAGGGGGAATCATGTAGTAAAAAAAAAAGTTTTAAAAAAATCAAAATATTTTTAATTTGAGTTTCCCTTCAAATAAGCCCCCCTTTTTTTGGTTTTTGATGGCCCGCTTTGCACACTCTTGGCGGGTCATAGAGCCAGGACACTGGAACTCTATTCCACACCAGGTAACTGTTATGATGATTTCAGGATATCAAGTGTTTACGAATGAAAGGATGTATTAACATTTTTGATGAGGAGTTCATATAAGATATTTAATATGGTATCCTTGGTAGTTATAACGAAAACCCCTGCCCCTTTCAACTTCCAAACTCCAGAAAAAGACCCACTTCTCATATTACACTCGTTACAAGTTCCCCCACGAAATCTGGAAACCCCCGGGCACCCCCTTTCTCTTTGATGTTTTTATTTTTACCCCCAAGTAAATATCTGCCCATCAATCATTTCTAAGATCAACACAGAATCTTTTGACATAACGGAATGAGACTCGTGGCAGAAAAACCACTATCTACTAATTTCCCCCGGGTCCACACAATCTAGACATGAAATCTTTTACAGTAAACTGATGCGTAAATCAGATTTTTTTTTAAACGGGTTTAAAAATACCCCCTAGGGAAAAAAAAGGGACGTGAAGAGAACAACAAGGGTAAGAGCAGCATACGCACCATTTGGATATTGTTGTATGGTGGTATTAAACATTTTGTATTGTAGCTAGGTAGTGGTGTAATAAGTAATTTATTTTTGGGTTTTTATATGAATGTAAGTGCTTTAATATTTTTGGGATCCCGGGAAGAGTAGGCAGCAGTAATGGGGCCCAAAAACAAATACAAAGCACCAAAACGAAATCGAGCCAGCGTAGGGGATTCAATTAGTCCTGTTTTGACTTTTTGACGTTTGAGGCCGTCTGGGGTGAGTGAGATTTCTTATAAACGTTCAGATAGTGCCCCGCTTTTGAAAAGGGCACCGCAGCCTTTAGCTCAATGCGGATGTTTCCCGTAATCCAGGGTTTATGTTGGGGTAGTAGGTCACTCTGGGGGCGATTGTCGATTAATTTTTCAGTATTTATGTGGGAAAACAGCAGCATGGGCTAGTTAAAAATTGTAAAAGAAAATGATGTAAAATTTTGATGGGCGAGGAGGGGAAAAAAATTGTAGTGTTGGTCACCATCTGGAGGTACGTGACATGCCAATTAGTAAGTAACGACAAGCGGGTGAAGGCCCGTAAAGGGTTGTATCAAGTTTTTCCCACTGTTTGGGCCATGGGCAGAGTTGCTTCACCGGGAACTGTACACATGTCGCTCGGGAGCTAACGTGGCCAAATTTTTTCCTCCCCCGATTTATATTTGAGTGGATAGTGCTACATGAAAATAATTTTTAAAATTTGGGAACCCCTTTAATGTCACCGTGAACAGTTATGCCCAAAGGGGAGACTTGTGCTGCAAGCTGGCAAAACAACAACACAGGGCAAGGTGTCCTTCCTCCCGCTGTGGCTGCTGTCTGCAGTAATAGTAGTGTAACCCAATATCAGGTCAGGGGCCCGCTAAAGACATTTATTGTAGTTTTTTAACGAAAATGTACAATACCGGGTAAAACCGGATGATTCAAACACTCCCCCAATCCCCAATTTCAGGAGCAATTTTCAAATTCTCTTTGAAGTTTTAGCCAAAAAGTATAAACTACCCGGAAAGGGTTCATTAGATGACTGACTAAAACTGAATCCGTTCGTCCCAGTCGACAATACATACGTTCAATTTGAGCCAGGGTGCCGTTTAGTTTCCCTGACACAGACATGACTTTGCTGGGGTTCCTATCGAGTGGCGTTTTAAAAATAAATTTTCATAAATGTATGATAAAAAATGGAATAAACTTAAGAATTTAAAAAATAAGTATTTTGTGTGGAAGTCAAACATTTTTTTCGTCGGGATAGACACAAAGCACATCAGTAAACCAAGAAAAAACGCCCCTTTTACAGCACATCTCCCTTTGTCAATAGCTTTTTAAAAGGCCAAATTTTTATTAGAGGGAAACCCACTACTACTACTATACATTGAAAAATTGCCCTTTTTGCTAGATTGATGAAACAAAAATAGCCCCCCAAAAAAGTCTGTAAACTCGAGAGGATTTAAAAGAAGTCCCCGGGAAGAAGATACTGTACCTCATTAGGGCAAAAGGGATTAGTGTTATTAATATTAGTTCTTGAATAGTTTTAGTCTAGGGAAAAGTTATTTTAGAATATTAGTGCTAGGAATGTTAGTTTTGTCTAGGAAAAGTAGTGTTAGGAAAAGTTAGTTCTAGAATAGTTAGTAGTCTAGAAAGTTAGTGTCTATGAATAGGTAGTGTCTAGAATGTTTTTTTAGAAAAGAGTGTCTAGAATAGTAGTTTCTTTTGAATAGTTTGTAGTCTATAAAGTTAGTGTCAGGGAATAGTTGTGTTAGAATAGTTAGTGTCTAGAAAGTTTGTTCTATGAATAGTTTGTGTCTATGAATAGTTAGAGTTATGAATAAGTTTTAGTGTTCTTTATTTTTGGTTTCTTTTTGTATATTTTTTATTTTTTTGTTTTTTTTTTGTGCCCTATAAATTTTTAGGTTTTTTTTCATGAAAGTTATTTGTCTATGAATAGTTAGTGCTATGAATAGTTATTTTGTCTAGAATAGCTGGTGCTATGAATAGTTAGGTGTCTAGAAAGTTAGGGTCTATGAATAGTTGGGTTTTATCAATAGTTAAGGGCCCTATAAATAGGTGGGTTTTAGGGAATAGTTAGAAAGTCTATAAAATTTTGGGTTTTATGAATAGTTAGTGCCCTATAAATTAGTTAGTGTTTTATGAATAGTTAGGGGTTTTATGAAAAAGTGTCAATAAATTTATTTTAGTTTTTGAATGGGGTTTAAAAAATTTTTGGAAGGGGCCCCCTTTAAACAGTGATTGTCTTTTGTAAATTAATTTGTTTTTATTGATTTTTAATTTTTTTTGTCTTTTTTTCATCAAAAAGTAGTTTTGGCACTTTTAAAAAATTATAAAAAATCAGCCAGAAACCCATTAGCCCAGTGCTTTTAGTGTTAAATTTGATAAAAGAACCCTTTTTGTGTAAATCTTACCCATGTATTGTACTTTACCCTTTAAATACAAGCAAAAAAAAAACCCTAGTCAAAAAGGTGGTGGTCCCTTTCCCAAAATTCCCGGGTTTTTACAACAACAAAAAACAGATAAAATGCAGTCCCTTTGATAAAAAAAAAAGGAGAAACTATTAATAAAAGCTGCAATATGTCATTTTTTTTTGGATTTACCTGACCAAATTCACCCTTTGAAATGTGAGTTTTAGATCTGGGCATGCATAAAGCAAGTCCCAAGAACGATACACTATTTTATGTGCACTATTTTTTGTTCCCCTTCTTTTAAATTTTAAAAATACAAAAAAACAAATAAATAGAATAGGAATACAAATAATTTACAAAGGGCAGTCACTAATGGAGGGCTCTTCCAATAAAAAAACTTTGGACCTCCAAAACCCCCTCCCAAAAACATGAAAAAAAAACTTACATTATTTCAGTGGAAAATTGATATTTTCTACCAGGAAAAATTGTCAAAAGTCAATAAAATCCCCGAAAGGCCAAACCAACACATACCTTCATAACAATGGACCCCGCCCAAAATTTTCTCCCCCAAAAAGCATGAAAACACCCCACACACACACACACCACAAAACATACAAAACCAGGAACTTCCAGTACCAAACTCTCACCTGAGAATGGGGGGGGGGGGGGGGGGGGGGGGGTAGGGGGTGTTTTTAATTTTCCCCAAATTTATCCCCTAATTGGGGTTCCCCCCTTTTAAACAATGACCAATCCCTTTTGGGTTTCCCACCTTTTCACATACATGTCATTAAAGTTTTTTTTTATCCTTCCTCCCGACCTCCCCGAAACTCCCCCGTCTCGTCTTGAAGAGGAGGTTCCCCCCGGGGCAGCAAACATGTGGCAGGGTGGAGCCCCAGGCTGGGGCCCGGAGGACCCAGAACCCTACCCGCTTAAAGAGAACAGGAGGAACTCAGGACCCGTCAGGGGAAAAAAGCAGATTCCAAAAAGGGGGTTTAGACTGTTTCCCAAGGGCTCCATGTTCACTGCCCGCCTTTTGTGAAAATTGGGCTGTGTGGAGGACCCCCAAAAAAGCCCCCAAAATCTCTTCAAGCCCCAAAAAGGAAAGAAAAAAAGGACGGAAAACAATTTCCCCAAAACTACAAAAAAAAAGATCAAAAAAAAAACCTGATAGAGAGGACTTTTGAGAAAACAGATCCAACCCGGTCTCTAAACCCCTCTCGGGAGTTTAAAACCAGACTGTTTTGAGCTCAAAGTGGTATGGGGAACGAAAAAGGCTCCCGGGAGGTTTTAAGCCAGGGCATATCCAAGGGGAACAGGGGATGGTTAAAAAAAGGGCCCAAAATCCCCTACAACACTAAGGGTTTAAAAAAATCTACTCCCGTTTTTCCCTCCTAAAATCTTTCCAGTCAAAGTCATGTACTCCTTGTTGTTGTAAGGTTTTTGGCCCAAGTTTTTTAATTACAGGGCCCCTGTTTTAAACACGTTCAAATATAAAAAAGGATAAAGAAAAAATCTGGGAGGGGTGTGGAAAGCATTGGGCCCACAAAAAGGTATGAAAGAGCCCCCCCAAAACTCACTTTGAAAGCTCGTTTGTTTTGTCAGTTTTGGAAAATGGTTCACCCAAAAAAACAGAAAGCGACGTGCCCCCTGAGGACCCACACAGGTGAAAAACCCTTTTTCCTGCCGTTTTTTGGGGGTACATGCTTCATGCGGGACTGGGGGGATCTGAAAAGACACATGGGGACCAAAAATGGGGAAAAAAAACCTTTATCCCCTGTCCTGATTGTGGCAAAGGTTTCAGCGTTGCCAAAAAATTTCCTTTAAAGTGCCCCTGAAGATTACACAGGGGGAAAAGGGGGGGAACCGGATTCAAAAAGGAAAACCTTTTGGAAAGTGCAAGAGGGACTCACGGGGGAAAGAGCCCCTACTGGGTCCTCATGGGTACAAAACCCTTTCCCAATCGGGTACATGAAAAAACAATCAATAAAAAGACACACCAAGGAATCACTGTATGGGTTTGCAATGTTGGGCAGCGTTTCAAAATTAGAACTCCTACAAAGTTACAGAAAAACCCGTCAAGGTGGGGAAAACATGACAAGGTGCTTTTTGGAAAAGGTCTGGAGACGGGAAGTTTTTTTTGAGAGTCTGTTCAAACTTCCACCTGTGAGAGGAGATGCCCCTCAGGACACAACTTTGGGGTGAAAAAGTTTATATTGAATTATTTGTTTGAACATAAGAACTCCCCAAATCTCTCCCAGTGGGGGGGAAAAAAAAAGTTTTTGATCCCCTGGATTTTGTATTTTTGGCCCAGGGACAAAAAGATCAGTCTAAAATTTTAAGGGTTTTAAGGTTTATTTGAACGGGTGAGAGACAAAAATAACAACAAAAAAGTCCAGAAAAACGCTTTAAAGTTGGCCACCAGGTTTCCCAAACATTTCAGGGGGGGATTTTGTCCCCACTTCTTTTGGGCAGAT
>JAGTTL010001996.1:0-11147 GCA_036851935.1 Coregonus suidteri | reverse complement strand
TTTTTTTTTTTAATTAAAAAATGTCTTCGGCTTTTTAAAACGGCCACATTTTAAAAAAGAGGACAGGGACTGCTTGTTTAGATTGTACACTCTTTTAAAAAAAAAAAAAAAAAAAAAAAAAAAACAAAATATGGGTTGAACCATGACAAGAAAATGGTTTAATGTTTGTTTGATGGCTTATGCGCGC
Source organism: Coregonus suidteri (assembly GCA_036851935.1). Classification (NCBI taxonomy): domain Eukaryota; kingdom Metazoa; phylum Chordata; class Actinopteri; order Salmoniformes; family Salmonidae; genus Coregonus; species Coregonus suidteri. Next base: position 10,960 of record JAGTTL010001996.1, on the reverse strand, counting down.
AGCCATGCCTCTTAAATTGTGTCTCACCTCACTATTGGTGACCACAAACATGTACTCAGGTGAACAGTGTCGCGCGCTCCACCAAGTAGCCGGTAACCTTGTTAATAATAAGTTACCTGAAGGTAAAATTTTATTATTTTTGTAAACCTACAGGGTAAACACAGGGCAGGTCTCATTGATAACAATAGTGAAGGCTGGCATTGTGACGCCAGAACAATGGGCTGGGAAATAGAATGTTCTGAAGGCGAGTCGGTGCCCACGGAGCTCAATAGAAAACTAATAGGAGCTGGTAGGGTGAAAAAGCCCAAACATAAGGCCTGTTTTTTTTCGCAATTACTTCATAACTAAAGAACATAAGGAAAATATTATTAAACTGGGGCTCAATGGCGGTTGAAATTAACTAGTTTTTCTTTCTCCCGAAAAAAAGCGTTAAAAAATAATATTCAAAAGTTGGTCCTTGACACAGAGGGGTTAAACACTCTAAATTTACCGTCATTTTACATTTACATTTTTAGTCATTTAGCAGACCGCTCCTTAACCAGAGCGACTTACAGGTAGCAATTAGGGTTAAGTGCCTTGCTCAAGGGCACATTAACGTCATTTTAGGCAGACGCTCTTAGCCAGAGCGAGACTCACAAATTGGTGCGTTCACCCTATAGCCAGTGGGATAACCACTTTTAAATTTGGGGGGGGGGGGGGGGGGGGGGGGGGGGGGGGGGGTGGGGGGGGAGGGGCTGCGGGGGGGGGGGGGGGGGGTGGGGGGGGGGGGGGGGGGGGGGGGGGGGGGGGGGGGGGGGGTTAGAAGGAATACTTTAGCCTATCCCAGGTATTCCTTAAAGAGAGTGGGGGGTTTCAAATGTCTCCGGAAGGTGGTGAGTGACTCCGCTGTCCTGGCGTCGTGAGGGAGCTTGTTCCACCATTGGGGTGCCAGAGCAGCGAACAGTTTTGTGACTGGGCTGAGGGGGGAGCTGTGCTTCCGCAGAGGAAGGGGAGCCAGCAGGCCAGAGGTGGATGAACGCAATCGTCCTCGTTTGGGTGTAGGGACTGATCAGAGCCTGAAGGTACAGGGGTGCCGTTCCCCTCACTGCTCCAAAGGCAAGCACCATGGTCTTGTAGCGGATGCGAGCTTCAATTGGAAGCCAGTGGAGGAGTGTGGGGAGGAGGGGGGGTGACGTGAGAGAACTTGGGAAGGTTTTAAACCCAACACCAGACGGGCTGCGGCATTCTGGATGAGTTGTAGGGGTTTTAAAATATGGCACAGGCAGGGAGCCCAGCCAACAGCGAGTTGCAGTATTCCAGACGGGAGGATGACAAGTGCCTGGACCAGGACCTGCGCCGCTTCCTGTGTAAGGCAGGGGTCGCACTCTCCGAATGTTGTAGAGCATGAACCTGCAGGAGCGGGTCATAAGCCGCCTTGATGTTGGCGGAGAACGACAGGGTGTGTTGTCCCAGGGTCACGCCTAGGCTCTTCGCACTCTGGGAGGAGGAACAGCGGAGTTTGTTCTTACCGTGATGGCGAGATCATGGAACGGGCAGTCCTTCCCGGGGAGGAAGAGCAGCTCCGTCTTGCCAGGGTTCAGCTTGAGGTGGTGATCCGTCATCCATACTGATATGTCTGCCAGACATGCAGAGATGCGATTCGCCACCTGGTGATCAGAAGGGGGAAAGGAGAAGATTAGTTGTGTATCGTCAGCGTAGCAATGATAGGAAAGGCCATGTGAGGATATGACAGAGCCCAAGTGACTTGGTGTATAGGGAGAAAAAAGGAAGAGGGCCCAAAACCGATCCCTGGGGGGACACCGAGTGGTGAGAGAGCACGTGGTGCGGAGACAGCTTCCCGCCACGCCACTTGGTAGGAGCGGGGACCGGTCAGGTAGGACGCAATCCAGGAGTGAGCCGCGCCGGAGATGCCCATTTCGGAGAGGGTGGAGAGGAGGATCTGATGGTTCAACAGTATCAAAGGCAGCAGACAGATCTAGAAGGACAAGAGCAGAGGAGAGAGAGTTAGCTTTAGCAGTGCGGAGAGTCTCTGTGACACAGAGAAGAGCAGAGTCTCAGTTGAATGACCAGTCCTGAAACCTGATTGGTTTGGATCAAGAAGGTCATTCTGAGAGAGATTAGCAAGAGAGTTTGGATAAAGACGGCAAAAAAAAAAAAACTCAATAGTTTTGGAAAGAAAAGAAAAGAAGGGTATACTGGTCTGTAGTTGTTGACATCAGTGGGGTCGAGTGTTGGTTTTTTGAGAAGGGGAGTACCTCTCGCTCTCTTGAAGACGGAAGGGACATGGCCAGCGGTCAAGGATGAGTTGATCAGGGCGAGGTGAGGTAGGGGGAGAAGGTCACCGGAGATTGGTCTGGGAGATTATGGAAGGTAGGAGGGGATGGGGTCAAGCGGCTCGGTTGTTTGGCGGCGGCCTGCAGTCACAAGTCGCAGGCATACTATCTGGAGAGAGAGGGAGAAAAGAAATCAAAGCATAGGGTTAGGGCATTGTGGAGCAGGACCAGCAGTGTCATTAGGCTTAACAAAAAACAAGGATCGGATGTCGTCAACCTTCTTTTCTCAAAGTGGTTGACGAAGTCATCCACAGAGAGAGAGGACAACAGGACAGAGGGAGCATAGGAAGCCAGCATCCGTCAACGAGAGAGGGAGAAGCCCTCCACGGTATTTAAAAAGGTGGAAAGAAACAACCCGGGAGGCTCCATCGGTCCACAAGAAAATGCAGCAGGCAGCCGGTGATGATGTATGTGGTAGCTAGAAAATAACTAGGATGCTACTGGTAGAGTAGAAGTAGCTAGCTTAGCTAGCTGTACCGACTAGCTTGGCTAGCTAGCAGGTCGTTCGTCTCTGTCCCTCGTCTCGAGGATGATGACGAATCCGGGTTAGCACACGAAATGAAACAAGGATAGCGAGTGAAAAGGATCTGGCTACACTCATACTGTCCCTGACCAAAAGAAAATTGAACAATAAACTTTCGGTTGTCTCAAACAATGTGTAAAAGACACTCTAACTCCGTCGTTATTCCCCCCAGATCACTCATCCCACTCTGGCTTCCTAAACTGGATCATATGCTTGGCGGTTGGCGCGCCGAAAAAACCGTACGGTGGACAGCGGACATTTCGGTACGAGGGAATACTACGTGTGCATTTTTTCCAGAACGCGGACCATGGAGCAGTGCAACACAATCATTAAAAACCCAGTCTTTTTACAGTGGCTTACCTTAAGTATCTATTCATATATTATCTTCATATATACAGTGGGGAAAAAAAAAAGTAGTTAGAGTCAAGCCTACCAATCTGTGCAAGTCTCCTCCCACTTAAAAAGATAGATGAGGGGCCATGTAATTCTTTCATCATAGTTACAGTCAACTAGTGACAGACCAAATTTGAGAAAAAAAATCAGAAAAAATCACATTGTAGGATTTTAAATGAATTTATTTCCCATTAAACTTATGGTGGAAAAATAAGAGTAATTTGGTCACTACAAACAAGCAAGATTTTCTGGCTCGCCACAGAACCGATAACTTATTTCGTTAAGAGGATCTTCGTCCTCCTCCCACTCGTTACCTGTATTAATGGCAACCTGTTTGAACTTGGTATCAGTATAAAATAAACACCTGTCAACAAACTCCAAACAGTCACACACACAACAACTCCACCCCCTATGGCCAAGACCAAAGAGGCTGTCAAAGGACACCAGTAAACAAAATTGTAGAACCCTTGCACCAGGGCTTGGGAAGGCTGAAGCTGCTGCAATAGGTAAGCAGCTTGATTTGAAGAAATCAACTGTGGAGAGCAATTATTAGAAATGGAAGACATACGAGAACCCTGCTAAATCTCCCTCGATCTGGGGCTTTTCCACGCAAGATATCAACCCCGTGGGTTCAAAAATGTCCACAAGAACAGTTGAGCAAAAATACCAGAACCACAAGGGGGGAACCTAGTGATAATGACCTGCAGAGAGCGGGGACCAAAGTAACCAAAGCCTACCATCCCAGTAACACACTTACGGTCCGCCGGGGACTCAAATCCTGCATGTGCCAGACAGAAGCGTGTCCCCCTGCTTTAGAAGAAAAGCCCAGTACATGTTCCTCAGCACGGCCGTCCTGAAGTTTGCTAGAGTGCATTTGGATTGATCCAGAAGAGGAATGGGAGAATGTCATATGGTCCAGCATGAAACCAAAATAGAACCTTTTTGTAAAACAAACCTCAACTCGTCGTGTTGTGGATGACAAAGAATGCTGAGGGGCCATCCAAAGAACCACCGATACCATACTGTGCCAGCAATGGGCGGTGGAACCATCATGCTTTGGGGGGCTGTTTTTTCTGCGAAGGGACCGAGACGACTGATCCGTGTAAAGGAACGAAATGAATGGGGTGGGTTGGCCATGTATCTAGTGAGATTTTTTGAGTGACATCCCTCCTTCCATCATCAAGGGCCTTGAAGATGAAACACGTGGCTGCGTCTTTCAGCATGACATCATACAATTGTGATTTCCTGGATTTTTGTTTTAGATTATCCCGTCTCTCCACAATTGAATTGTACCTATTGATAAAAAATTACAGAACTCTCTACATTGCTTTGTACAGTGAGGAAAAAACCTGCAAAAAAAATACTGTCATTGTATCAAATACTTGTCTCTCCACACTGTATGGTTTTCATAATAATGATGTCTGCATAACAGTTTTGGCTCTCATTTTGGCAGATTTAAACTCATATTTCTTATCTGAATCATTACCGTCAAGTTTTGCCGCCCAGGAGCGGCAAATGAGTTTGGAGCTGGTGGCAGGTGTTTGGACTCTGTGGCCGAAAAGCGTGTCCAAGTTTGCATCCCAGGGAGGCCAGGCGGCTGGGAAAGAAGGGTGGAATTGATTGACTGACACCCACCGCTGAAGCTATGGGTTCACATCCTCAAAAACATCACCTTCGTTGCGACACTTGAGCAGGCCCTTACAAACCCCCACAACATTCTCTCCATACAGGGGCGCTGCAACTGCAGCTTGAACCTGTGCCTAGGTCTAGCTGTATGTGTGAGGTCTGCTGTGTTTGGGGGGGGGTTTATAAATTGAAACGGAGGCAGAGGAGACGCACTTTGTGTTGTTTTGCTGTTAACTAATGGAATACGGTTGTATTGGTATTGTAATGTATTGTATTGTAAAGAAGTCAAAGCCAGAGTTTTGGACCATCGTTCGACCAAAGAGATGCCATCCCTGGCAACCAAGTGTGTTTGAATATAACCAAGATCAATTCTACAATCTACCTACCTCTATTCCTATTCTAAACCGCACCCCCCATATCAATACACTTGTATCACAGTAATACTTTTTTTTATCTATATAATAATAATAATTAATTAATTATACACATTACATGTTTTGATAGATAGTACTCAGACATCTATAGTGTTTACAGTATTGGACTATACCGATCATGATCCTTTTTTTAAAATCCCAAACCCCACCAATCCCACCGCCACCCCTCTGCTCTACTCAGCCACGCCCACCTATTCTCCGTAGAACATCCTCTTTTGATTTCCACCTGCCATATGTTTTTCAACTGCTGCGGATGTCATACATGCATTTTTAACAACCTTTCTAGTCGACATGGGGGTGGATTAATCCACAGGACTAAATTAAAGATCAATTATGTGTGATAAGAGGTATTATTTTATTGTTGATTGACTGTCTATGGCTTTTCCAAATCCCGCAGCATGTATTTCTAAGGGATCATTGTAATATGAATACGGGGATTGTTCTTCCAATCCCAACCGTTCCTATTGTCCTATAAAAATATAATCGTTCTGCTACACACACAACACGCACCCCAACATATAGTTATAGACATAATTCATAAATGACACACATGCAGCCGCGCGTCTATATGGAAACCATTTTGTTCAGGGAAAGAGAAACTCTCCTAGAGGTTCTGATCAAAGAACCCTATAAAAGGTGACTCGATCTATCTAGGAACTTTTAGTGGTTAAATATATTAAGCACAAGCAATCGAACCCGTTTTTGGTTTGTAAACAGGATGAGAGTGTGTTGTTGATTGACGGTAGTATTGTCAAAATTTTCCGATTGTAACCCAACGATCAGATTTGTTAGAAAAACAATACCTCGACTCCCGTATGCATGACAAACATAGTAGACAAACAACTAAGAGTAGGATAAATCATGCAAAAAACTCTATAGATGGTGGTGTGTATGCTGTTAAAGATTTGGAATGTGTTGTGGTATGCTGGTAAAGATGTGTGTGTGTGTGTTTGTGTGTTTCTGTGTGTGTGTGTGTGTGTGTTTGTGTGTGTGTGTTGTGTGTGTGTGTCTGTGTGTGTGTGTGTGGTTGCTTGTGGTGCTGGTAAAGTATGTGTTGTATGTGGTAAAGATGTGGGGACGTTTTGTGTCTTGTGTGTGGGTGTGTGTGTGTGTGTGTGTGGTGTTGTGTGTGGCTGGTGAACATCCACATAATCTTAAAAATATTGTATTAAACCCTCTTAGTTTTGCGGGTTTTCCCCAGAGAGATAATTTTAGATTGGGGGACCCCCCCCTCTCTCTCCCCAGAGAGACTCTTTTTAGAGGCGGGGCCCCCCCCCCCCTCCTTCTCTCCCCAGAGGCCCTTTTTAGGGGCAGGGTCCCCTCCTCTCTCTCCCAGAGAGATCTTTTTTAGGGGTGGGTCCCCTCCTCCCCCCCCCCGGGGGAGAGACAAATTTTGCAAAAAAAACTGACGTCTAAACAGAGTCCAACATTTTGGGTTTTTGGGGGAACACAGTGACAGCTAATTTAGAATGCAATTGTTCTATTTTATTCATTATCTCTAGAAATAAAAATTACTAAACAGATATTTCAAAAAAAAACCAAAAAAAAAAAAAAAAAAACAAAAACAAATTTTTTTTTTTCCCGGGTTTGATTTTTAATTTTTTGCAAAAATTTTCACCAATCCAAAAAAAAATGTAGTTTTTTTTTAAAAACCTTTGATATTTTTTTCCAAAAAACCTTTTTTTTTTTCCATTTTATGAAAGCCTTTTTTTTTTCCAAAAATTTTAATTTTTAATAATTATATTTAATAAATAAGTCTATTTTTTCTTTTAATTAATAAACCATTTATTGTTTGGGGAGGTTGTTTTTTTTTTGTTGTGTTTGGGGGGAAGTACTTAGGTTATAAAAATTACAAAAAAATAAGTCAGAATTTTGAAAAAAACAAATGTTTGATATTTTAAATTTTATTAGAACTTATAATAAAAATTTTTTACAAAATTTTAAAAAAAGATATCAAAATAAAGAAAGAACAAAAATTTTTTTTTAATTTTGGCTTGAAGCCCCGTTAGGCCTTTTATTTAACGTAGTTTCCTTCCCAAAAACGGAATGTTGACTATGTTTTTGTCATTTCTATACAAATAAAACATATATTTAATTTAAAAACCCCTTACAAAATCCCTTAAAGGTTAAAATTTTTGTGATTCCAACCGCAAAGTTGGATTTTGTTGTGCTGGAAGACCCTTCCGTGAAATGGTTTTATCTGTGTTTAGTATTATCTTTATAAAAATAATAAACCCTTCAAACTATCCCAACACCTAGTGTACAAAAACATAACATAGTTTCCTTTGGAGAATGGGCCATTTTTGGCAATATAAAATAAATCTTATAGGGACCAGTTTACATTCTCAAATTAATTCAGTTGGGGGTCCAAAATTAGACTCCCTTGATTAAAAGAGAGCAAAAGATGTATAAAAAAAACTTCAAATATGAGAATGTAAGCCAAAAAAAAAAAAGGAAATTAAAAAAGAGTTTTTAAATAAGCAATTTTCTCAGAGAATGAATTTTGTTTAACAAGTTTTACTTTTTTCTCTCAAAAAGGTAGGGGTCAAAATGGCTCCCCTTTCAAAAAACCCCCCTTGCGGGGGGAAAGGCAATGAGCTTTTTTCAAAGTTTTTTGAGTTGGAGTGATCTTAGCCCCTCCTCCAACAGAAAACCCTTTCAAATGACCAACTACAGGAAGGTAAAGGTAAAACTAAAAACAAATAAAAAAACAAATTTCCCCAAGAGGGAGGCTTGAATCTTAGCATTTACCCCCCGGCCTTACTACTATCCCCAAAGTATAATTTCTACCAAAAATCATAATAAAAAACCCCGGTAGGTCCTTTCTACTACCCAATGAAATTTACCAACTATACATAAATAACCTGGTAGGATCCTTTCTATATCCCAAAAATAACTTCTACCAACATAAAAATAAATAATCCCCGGTAGGGCCACACTACCCCAAAGTAACATTTAAACCAACACATAAAAATAATCCCTGGTAGGACCTTTTTTACATCCAATGTATACATTTACCAACATCATACATAAAAATCCCGGAGGATCCTTACCTGCAGCGAAATTTAAAACAGAACAGTAAGCAGTGGATGTTATAAAATTGGGATGCAAAAAAAAATGTAATACATTTTAACTCTATATCGACAGGTCCAGGTGTCTTCTTTTTTTAAGACATAACCATGTGGGAGGTGGTATTTTGTTTTAAAGTAGATTTTTTTAAAATACCCAAAAAAACTGTGTGACCTGTTTAGCCATGCAGTGCAAGGTTAATCATTAACACCGATCCTTTACTCGGCGATGTCATTTACAAAAACCCCAAAACCTTTTCAGCAAAATTTGGGTGAGCATCACGTGCCTCCCTTTTGTCTCCCAAAAACCCCCAAATGTACCCCCACTGTGACCTGTACGCCTTTTTGGGGGTCCTCCCACATTTTGTCGTAAAACCATGGTCCAGGCCATCTATAATCATGTAGGCAAATCCCCGTTATTTTAGTCTTTGGGTCCCCCTAGCACACCCACCGTAGTCTGCGCTAGGGGGTATATCTCACGGTCCCCCAACCCAAACACCCCCTTTTGGGCCAAAAAATTCCTTCAATTCTCGCTGAAAAGACGGAACAAATTGCAAAATTCTGAAGGGAGACATTTATCTCCCCAAATTTTAAGCATCAGTGGGACCCCTTTACCGATCCTGCACTGAAAACCCAGCCCATCGAAATTGCCCCCCCAACTACCCATCCCTATATTGTTATTTATTTTGCCATTGTCCCCCAGATCTATTTGCACATCATCTTTGCACATTATCTTCCAGTTAATACTAATTTTTTATTTTGCACTAAGCCTTTTTTTTCCCCTTCCCCTCCAAAAATTGCAAAATTTTGCACACAGTAATTATATGATTTCGGCTTTTTTGTTTTTGTTTGTTTTACCCATATGTAATCTGGTTGTTGTTTTACGCACTGCTTTCTTATCTTGCCAGGTCGCTTTGAAAAATGAGAATTTTTCCCAACGGTTTTACGGGTTAAATAAAGGTAAAAAAAATTAAAAAAATTAAAAAAATTAAAAAAAAAAACGGATGAAAAAACTGCATTTGTCCAGGGACCATGTTTATACTAACCCTTTTCCCAATAGGCATACTTTAGACCAGGCCCAATATGGCTGTTAGGGCACTATATGGGGGTGCCTTTTTGAGGAGGCAGACTGAGGTTATCAGTCTCCTCTCTTCTCTCTCTCTCTCTCTCTCTCCCCTTTCTCTCTCTCTCTCCTCCCTCTCCTTCTCTTTTCCCTCTCTTCTCTCTCTCTTTTCTCTCTCTCTCTCTAAGGGGGTGGGTTAATGGTTTAGGGAAAACCTTTCAAAAGGAATCTGCCAACAGAGAGAAAACTACAAAAAAACATGACTAAACTATTTTTAGAAAAAGGAAAAATTGCATTAAAACCGTGTTAAAAAAAAACTTTTCCATGTAGTTGTTCTCCGCTCTCTGTTTGAGGATAGAAATTGGGTTTAAATCAGGTCAAAACCCCCGAGAATAAATTATATATCCTCAAACCCGTAGATCAGCTCCACAGGGCTCAAACCTAACCCTAACCCTAACCCAAAACCCAAAACCCTGCCCAACCCCTAACCCTAACCCAACCCTGCCCCTAACCCAACCTAGCCCAAGCGCAGCCAGTGGGAAAGGACTTATGCCAAGTTTGTTTGGAGAATTGGATCGCATGATTTTAAAAAGCAAATCCACCTATACAAAGTCATATTCAAGGAAAAAAAAACAACTTGTTCCTTACTTTTTTTTTTTGTTTTTAAAAAACCACTTTTCAGACCTTGTTTTCCCATTACCACATTAAAAATTACCCTTGTTTTGTTGAAATATTTAGTTTTTGTGTTTTATTTGTTGCCCCGGTTTTTCAGCAGAAGGGTTCCCGGTGGGTACTAAGTTTAATGATCCGATTGTTTACAGGGTTTGATGCCCGGAACAACTAGTGAAGATAGCCCCACAAGAGTTTCTGGTTCATGGTTGGTTCAGTAATATGTATTCTGTACCTCTATAGATCCATCTGTGGTTTGGGTTAACTAGATATGTATTCTGTACCTCTTATAATCCATGTGGTTTGGGTTTTAACTAGATATGATTCTGTACCTATTAGATCCATCTGTGGTGGTTAACTAGATATTTTTTTCTGTACCCCCATTATAGATCCATCTGTGGTTGGTTCAACTAGATATGTTTTCTGTACCCCATTAAGATCCAACTGGGTTGGTTCAATAGAAAAATTCGACTCATTTTTAGATCATCGGGTTTTGGGTTTTTAAAATAGAAAAGTATTATGTACCTCATTTTAGATCCTCTGTGGTTTGGGTTTAAACTAAAAAATGTATTCGTACCTCATTATGATCCTCTGTGGTGGTTTTTTAAATGAAAGTATTTGTACCTCAATAGATCCATTGTGGTTGGTTTAAATAGAAATGATTTTTGTACCCATTATAGATCCATCGTGGTTGGTTTAAACTAGAAAGATGTTTCCCTCATTTTAGTCCATTGTGGTTGGTTAAATAGAAATGATTTTTGTACCTCTTATAATCCATCTGTGGTTGGTTAAAAATAGAAAAGTATTCGTTACCTCATTATAGATCCATCTGTTGGGTTTGGTTAAAAATA
>JAGTTL010001995.1:0-11149 GCA_036851935.1 Coregonus suidteri | reverse complement strand
CAGCCGTTATGACCCTATGGTCCCACAGTAGCAGCAAGCCGTTATGACCCCATGTAGCAGCCGTTATGACCCCATGTAGCAGCCGTTATGACCCCATGTAGCAGCCGTTATGACCCCATGTAGCAGCCGTTATGACCCCATGGTCCATGTAGCAGCCGTTATGACCCCATGGTCCACGTAGCAGCCGTTATGACCCCATGGTCCACGTAGCAGCCGTTATGACATGTGGTGGATTTTAGTCAGAAGTAGTAGTGGATTTTCTAGGGAACAGGGTGCCATGGTGCCAACCTAGTCCTGAGCCGTGGTGGAGGGGAGTTGGGTAGTGGAGCTGATTGGTGACAGACTGAACCTTTTTTTGTTCCTTGGTGGGACCCTGAGGTCAACAGACTGAGTTCCCACGCTCCTCCTGCCCCTCCAGAAAGACCTCATCCTCTCCTCACCCTCAGACAGAGGCACCAACTCTACCCTCCATAGGCACAGACGGGGTTAGACTAAAAAAATTATAAAACGTTTTGGGGGGGGGAAACTTCTGGAAATGTGCCAACTATTCCAAAAATGTGTCTTGTCGCATAAAGTTGTGCATAATATCCAGACTGATTAATCATTGGCTGAAATAAGGATCCAGTCCAGAACCTAGTATCAGAGCCTTTCAGTAGCTGTCCAAAAAATGCAGCACTAGGGAATAGGGTTGCACATACATACATAGGGACTAATAGGGAATACACTACATAGGGAATAGGGGTGCACTACATAGGGAATAGGGTGCACTACATAGGGAATAGGGTGCACTACTACATAGGGAATAGGGTACATAGGGAATAGGCGTGCACTACATAGGGAATAGGGTGCAATAGGGTGCACTACATAGGGAATAGGGTGCAATACATAGGGAACATAGGGTGCACTACATAGGGAAAGAATAGGGAATAGGGTGCACTACATAGGGATAACTAGGGTGCAATACATAGGGAAAATAGGGTGCACTACATAGGGAATAGGGTGCACTACATACATAGGGGGTGCAATAGGGTGCACTACATATGGAATAGGGTGCAATGACATAGGGAATAGGGTACACTACATAGGGAATAGGGTACACTACATAGGGGGATGCAATAAAAGGGTGCCAATAACGTTGCATACATAACACTACGGTTCCCGGTGCTTTTAAAAAATAACAGTTCTGTTCCGGAACAGTTTGGGATCACTTTCGTTCCAGATTCCGTTTCTGCTCCTGTAATTTTGTATTTCTTTTTTTGGTTCTGTTCCCTGAACCGGTTCCAACCCCTGCCCCATCAGTGATGCAGGAACAGCTTGTTCTGATGAGCACGGCTCAGACCGGTCCGGGCCCGTGTGTTAGTGAGAGTGAGTTTGGGCCAGTTAGTGAGAGGGGGTGTGAGTGTCTATAGAGTAGTAATGCAGTGCTGGAATCCCATAAAGAGATTAGCAGGCAGCAGCAGTTCTCTCCTGGCTGGGGGTTAATTGGTCCTCTACTGATGCAGCGCTGACCCAGCAAGCTCCGCTACAGGCCTGGTGGTAACATGGTGCCCCATCACTGCCCAGTGTTCATGTGTTCATGTGTTAATTGGGTTTGATTCCCGCTGGTGCCACCGATACGAAGATTATCCACGCAATACTGTAATTTGCAAGGGATAAAAGAGTCTGTGTTACCCTCCTGTTACCCACCCATCACTGGACCACAGGGCTGAATCTAACCCTGTTACCCACCTGGACCACAGGACCAGAAACACGTTCCGGTCCTGTTCGGGAGCCCCAGAGGCAGGACCCAGTAGTCGGAGCTTGGCTTCCCCAGAAACACGTTCCGGTCCTGGTCGGGAGCCCCAGAGGCAGGACCCAGTAGTCGGACCCTTGGCTTTCCCCAGAAACACGTTCGGTCACGGGTCCTGGTCGGAAGTCCCCAGAGGCAGGGACCCAGTAGTCGGGAGCTTTTGGCTTCCCCCCAGAAAAAACACTTGTTCCGGTCCTGGCTCGGGACCCCAGAGGCAGGACCCAGTAGTCGGAGCCGGGCGATGGAGAAGAGCCGACCAGGAACACACAAGGCCTTGTGTGGTATATAGACTAACGTCTCCCCCTCCCCACTCTGCCTCTACAGGCAAACAGCCCGTAGAGTGAAAGAAACGGAAGAGGATGTGGATAGAGAGAGAGAGAGAGAGAGTGAAGAGGAAGGAGGATAAGGTAAGAACCTTCGATATTTGACATCATACACCATTTAGTCATTACATTTACATTTTAGTCATTTTAGCAGACGCTCTTATCCAGAGCGACATACAGGAGCGATTACGGTTAAGTGCCTTGCTCAAGGGCACACATAGGGCGACAGATTTTTCAACCTAGTCGGCTCGGGGATTTAGAACCCAGCGACCTTCCTCGGGTTTTACTGGCACAATGCTCTTAACCACTAAGCTACCTGCCGCCCCCTATATCAACAGTCATCAACATCAACAGAATTCTAATCTACCAAGACTGACGCTAATGGCTGTCCTCTGTTTGAACCCTCCCCTTTTTGGCCTTGAAGAGCCAATAGATGAAACCTCGGCCACGGTTAGATGTTGTGCTGTTGTGGACTGAACCATTAGAAGTGGTTAGAGAGATTTAAACCCTGCAGCGTGATGTAGAAACATGTCTTACACAACAACAACACAACGCTGCTATTATCTGGAGGTTTCCATGGTAAAACAACTAACATGGTCTCCCGCTCAGCCCGGTAGCCTGGTCTCCAGCTCAGCCCGGGCCGGTAGCCTGGGTCTCCAGCTCAGCCCAGGTAGCCTGGTCTCAGCCCGGTAGCCTGGTCTCCAGCTCAGCCCGGTAGCCTGGTCTCAGCCCGGTAGCCTGGTCTCCAGCTCAGCCCGGTAGCCTGGTCTCAGCCCGGTAATAGCCTGGTCTCCAGCCTCAGCCCGGTAGCCTGGTCTCCAGCTCAGCCCGGGCCGGTAGCCTGGTCTCAGCCCAGTAGCCTCGGCCCAGCGTCAGCTCAGTGTATTACCCTACATGGTTTCTGAGACAACATGGTGGGCTGCATTGTCAACACAACGCTAAGGGACAATCTCACTTTCATTTCCCTTCATTCTTTTGCGTCCTCTCGACCGCCGCCTCAAAACCCATCGGCTGAGAAGATCAGAGGGGAGGAACATCTAACCTTATCGTTGAATAGGTGGTGAGGAGAGAGGACGCGAGTAATCAAGGAAATGCAATTGAGAAGAATTAGAATGGTACGTTTAGGCCTACTTCCTTAATTGACGAAATGGAACAGAATTGACCCCAACTCTGGTGGGGGGGGGGAACCACTGGAGCGGGGCAGTGTGCCCAGACCAGGCCACTGGGGTTGTTTTTGTACTGGTTGGAGTGATACAGTTGATAGTCAGGCTGGGTTTGAGTCAGGAGTGGGCATCAGTAGCAGGGTTAACTTATCTCCTGCCCTAGACAGCCACAGCCGGGTCCCCAGCATACAGGGTAGCTACTAGCTAGTTACATGTTGTTAGCCTAGCTGTTCTGCAGGGTAGCTACTAGCTAGTTACATGTTGTTAGCCTAGCTGTTCTGCAGGGTGGGCTACTAGCTAGTTTACATGTTGTTAGCCTAGCTGTTCTGCAGGGTGGCTACTAGCTAGTTACATGTTGTTAGCCTAGCTGTTTCTGCAGGGAGGCCACTAGCTAGTTACATGTTTGTTAGCCTAGCTGTTCTGCAGGGTGGCCACTAGAGCTAGTTACATGTTGTTAGCCTAGCAGTTCTGCAGGGTAGCTACTAGCCGTTACATGTTGTTAGCCTAGCTGTTTCTGCAGGGTGGCCATTAGCTAGTTACATGTTGTTAGCCTAGCTGTTCTGCAGGGTGGCTACTAGCTAGTTACATGTTGTTAGCCTAGCTGTTCTGCAGGTGCGGCTACTAGCTAGTTACATGTTGTTAGCCTAGCTGTTCTGCAGGGTGGCTACTAGCTGGTTACATGTTGTTAGCCTAGCTGTTCTGCAGGGTGGCTACTAGCTAGTTACATGTTTGTTAGCCTAGCTGTTCTGCAGAGTGGCTACTAGCTAGTTACATGTTGTTAGCCTAGCTGTTCTGCAGGTGCGGCTACTAGCCAGTTACCTACATTACATTTACATTTTAGTCATTTAGGCAGACGCTCTTAAAACCAGACGCGACTTACAGGAGCAATTAGGGTTAAGTGCCTTGCTCAAGGGCACATTAACGTCATTTAGCAGACGCTCTTTAGCCAGAGCGACTCACAAATTGGTGCGTTTCACCCGATAGCAGTGGGATAACCTACTTTACAAATTTGGGTTGGGTTAGAAGGAATACTTTATCCTATCCCAGGTATTCCTTAAAGAGGTGGGGTTTTCAAATGTCTCCGTAAGGTGGTGAGTGACTCCGCTGTCCTGGCGTCGTGAGGGAGCTTGTTCCACCATTGGGGTGCCAAGCAGCGAACACAGTTTTGACTGGGCTGAGGTCGGGAGCTGTGCTTCCGCAAGGAAGGGGAGCCAGCAGGCCAGAGGTGGATGAACCGCAATGTCCTCGTTTGGGGTGTAGGGACTGAATCGAAGCCTGAAGGTACAGAGGTGCCGTTTCCCCTCACTGCTCCATAGGCAAGCCCATGGTCTTGTAGCGATGCGAGCTTCAACTGGAAGCCAGTGGAGTGTGCGGAGGAGAGGGGGTGACGTGAGAGAACTTGGGAGGTTGAACACCAGACGGGCTGCGGCATTCTGGATGAGTTTGTAGGGGTTTAATGCCAGGCAGGGAGCCCAGCTTCCCACAGCGGAGTTGCAGTAGTCCAGACGGTGAGATGACAAGTGCATGGACGAGGACCTGCGCCGCTTCCTGTGTAAGGCAGGGTCGCTCTTCACCTCTCCGAATGTTGTAGAGCATGAACCTGCAGGAGCGGGTCACCGCCTTGATGTTGGCGGAGAACGACAGGGTGTTGTCCAGGGTCACTATGCCTAGGCTCTTTCGCACCCCTCTGGGAGGAGAGACACAGCGGAGTTGTCAACACGTGATGGCGAGATCATGGAACGGGAAGGCAAGTCCTTCCCCCGGGAGGAAGAGCAGCACTCCGTCTTGGGGCCAGGGTTCAGCTTGAGGTGGTGATCCGTCATCCAATACTGATATTGTCTGCCAGACATGCAGAGATGAATGCGATTCGCCACCTGGTTTATCAGAAGGGGGAAAGGAGAAGATTAGTTTGTGTATCGTCAGTCGTTAGCAATGATAGGAGAGACCATGTGAGGATATGACAGAGCCAAGGTGACTTGGTGGATAGGGAGAAAAGGAGAGGTGCCCAGAACCGATCCCTGGGGGACACCAGTGGTGAGAGCACGTGGGTTGCGGAGACAGCTTCCCGCCACGCTCACTTGGTAGGAAGCGACCGGTCAGGTAGGACGCAATCCAGGAGTGAGCCGCGCCGGAGATGCCCATCTCTCGGAGAGGGTGGAGAGGAGGATTTGATGGTTTCACAGTATCAAGGGCAGCAGACAGGTCTAGAAGGACAAGAGCAGTAGGAGAGAGAGTTAGCTTTAGGCAGTGCGGAGAGTCTCCGTGACACAGAGAAGAGCAGTCTCAGTGAATGAACCAGTCCTGAAACCTGATTGGTTTGGATCAAGAAGGTCATTCTGAGAGAGATAGCAAGAAGAGTTGGCTAAAGGACGGGCAGCGCTCAATAGTTTTGGAAAAGAAAAAGAAAGAAGGGATACTGGTCTGTAGTTGTTGACATCAGTGGGGTCGAGTGTTGGTTTTTTTGAGGAGGGGACAACTCTTCGCTCTCTTTTTGAAGACGGAAGGACATGGCCAGCGGTCCCAGGATTGGTTTGATCAGCGAGGGTGAGGTAGGGAGAAGGTCACCGGAGATGGTCTGGAGAAGGGAGGAGGGGATGGGGTCAAGCGGGCAGGGAGTTGTTGGGCGGGGCCCTGCAGTCAACAGTCGCAGGATTTTATCTGCGAGAGAGAGGGGAGAAAGAAGTCAAAGCATAGGGTTTAGGGCAGTGTGAGCAGGACCAGCAGTGTTTATTAGACTTAACAAACGAGGATCGGGATGTCGTCAACCTTCTTTTCAAAGTGGTTGACGAAGTCATCCACACAGAGAGAGAGGAGGTGGGGGGGGGGGGGGAGGATGGATTAAGGAGTTGGAGGGGGGGGGAGAATTCAGTGAGGACAAAGAGCTTCCTAGGGTTAGAGGGCAGAGCTTGGAAATTTAGAGTTTGTTAGAAGGTGGCTTTAGCAGCAGAAACAGATGAAGAAAATGTAGAGAGGAGGGAGTGAAAAGATGCCAGGTCGGTAGGAGGTTTTAGTTTTCTTCCCTTTTTTCTTCCATTTCCCCGCTCCGCTGCCCGGAGCTCTGTTCTGTGAGCTCACGCATGTGAGTCATCAAGCCACGGAGCTGGGGGTGGAGGACCGAGCCGGCCAGGGAGGATAGGGGACACAGAGAGTCAAAGGTAGCACGGAAAGGGAGGAGAGGAAGGGTTGAGGAGGCTAGAATCAAGGAGATTGGAGGGAGAAGGGATTTGAGCAGAGGGGGTGGAAGAGATGATAGGATGGACGGAGGAGAGAGTAGTGGGAGAGAGAGGAGCGAAGGTTTGCGGCGGCGCATTACTACCATCTGTGTAGGGGCAGAGTGAGTAGTGTGGGAGGAGAGCGAGAGAGAAAAGGAAACCAAGTAGTTGTCGGAGACTTGGAGGGGAGTTGCCAGTGAGATTAGTAGAGGAGCAGCATCTAGTGAAGATGAGTCAAGCGTATTGCCTGCCTTGTGAGTAGGGGGGGACGGTGAGAGGTGAGGTCAAAAGGAGGAGAGGATTGGAAAGAAGGAGGCAGAGAGAAATGAGTCAAACGTGGACATAGGGAGGTTTGAAATCCCCCAAAACTGTTGAGGGGTGAGCCATCCTCAGGAACAGGAACTTATCAAGGCGTCAGAGCTCGTTGATGAACTCTCTCAAGGGAACCTGGAGGGCGATAGATGACAAGGATATTAAGCTTAAATGGGTTTAGTGACTGTGACAGCATGGAATTCAAATGAGGAGATAGACAGATGGGTTAGGGAAAAAATTGAGAATGTCCACTTGGTAGAGATGAGGATTCCTGTTACCAACCACCCCCTCTGACCAGATTGCTCTCGGGTATGCGAGAACACATGGTCAGACGAAGGAGCGGAGCAGTAGGAGTAGCCCGTTTTTCAGTGGTGATCCCTGTTTTCCGTCAGCGCCAGGAAGTCGAGGGACTGGAGGTTGGCTAGGCTGGGGATGAAGGTCAGCTTTGTTGGCAGCAGAACGGCAGTTCCAGAGGCTGCCTGTCGGACCTGGAACCTCCAGGTGAGGGGTTGCGAGCAGGGGACCCACCAGGTTGGAGAGGCAGCAGCCGCAGCGATGTTGTGCGTTGTTTGTGTAGCCTGTGCAGAGACGAGAGAACAGGGATAGGCAGAGGCATAGTTGACAGGCTGTTAGCAAAATGGCTACAAAAATGCAGAGGAGATCGGAAATGAATGAGCTAAGCATCTGGGAGAGGAGAGAGGGGGTGCCTCCCTCACCAAAACTTTTCTACCTCAGAAACTAAAATTGTTTCACTGAACAGTTGTTCAAATGTTTAAAAGGAATAAACTCAAACCCCACTTTATTCAGCTAGCCCACTATGACACCATAGCTGACTAGCATGCTAGCATCCATAACCACACAGTTTACACACAGTTAAGCACAACTACTCACAACAAACCACCAATAGTGTGTTAAACTAGCTAACCGCATGCCAGCATCCAGTACACACAGCCAAGCACAAACACTTGGTCACAGCAAAACACCAATAGTGTGATAACACACTAAACACAGATCATTCGTGTCTGTGTCAGTTCCTTTCATGACGCAGCAATGATTCAACATTGGCTAGCTATGACATAGTATATTGTAATTAGCTGCTACACGTAACCGTTCGCTGGTCGTGCTGGGTAGATAGGTCGTGCTGGGTTAGCTAGCATGTGTTCCCCTAGCTGTTTCTGCAGGGTGGCTACTAGCTGGTTACATGTGTTAGTCCTAGCTGTTCTGCAGGTGGCTACTAGCTACATGTTTTTAGCCTAGCTGTTCTGCAGAGTAGATACTAGCTGGTTACATGTTTGTTAGCCCTAGCTGGTCTGGAGGGTGGCTACTAGCTAGTGTACATGTTGTTAGCCTAGCTGTTTCTGCAGGGTAGCTACTAAGCTAGTTAGACTGTTGTTATCCTAGCTGTTTCTGCAGGGTAGCTACTAGCTAGTACATGTGTTTAGCCTAGCTGTTCTGCAGGGTGGCTACTAGCTAGTTACATGTTGTTAGCCTAGCTGTTCTGCAGGGTGGCTACTAGCTAGTTACATGTTTTTTAGCCTAGCTGTTCCTGCAGGTCTCTACTACTAGCTACATGTTGTTAGCCTAGCTGTTTCTGCAGGGTAGCTACTAGCTAGTTACAATGTTTGTTAGCCTAGCTGTTCTGCAGGGTGGCTACTAGCTAGTTACATGTTGTTAGCCTAGCTGTTCTGCAGGGTGGCTACTAGCTAGTTACATGTTGTTAGCCTAGCTGTTCTGCAGGGTAGCTACTAGCTAGTTACATGTTGTTAGCCTAGCTGTTTCTGCAGGGTGGCTACTAGCTAGTTACATGTTGTTAGCCTAGCTGTTTCTGCAGGGTGGCTACTAGCTTAGTTACATGTTGTTAGCCTAGCTGTTCTGCAGGGTGGCTACTAGCTAGTTACATGTTGTTAGCCTAGCTGTTTCTGCAGGGTGGCTACTAGCCAGTTACATGTTGTTAGCCTAGCTGTTCCTGCAGGTGGCGCTACTAGCTAGTTACATGTTGTTAGCCTAGCTGTTCCTGCAGGGTGGCTACTATCTAGTTACATGTTGTTAGCCTAGCTGTTCTGCAGGTTGTGGCTACTAGCTAGTTACATGTTGTTAGCTAGCTGTTCTGCAGGTTTCTACTAGCAGGTACATGTTGTTTAGCCTAGCTGTTCTGCAGGGTGGCTACTAGCTAGTTACATGTTGTTTAGCCTAGCTGTTCTGCAGGGTGGCTACTAGCTAGTTACATGTTGTTAGCATAGCTGTTCTGCAGGGTAGCTATGTGTTATTATGTAGCGTAGCCGCTACATGTCTCAGCAGTCCTTCCTATAAGTGTTAATTCCTCCTCTGGCAGCATTGAGTCCTGTACACCACACCCATCCTCAGGCACTGTCTCTATGATGCACAACGCTGAGTGGACAAATCATTAAGAACCCCTGCTCTTTCCACTGACATAGAACTGACCAGTGAACCAGGTGAAAGCTATGATCCCTTATTGATGTCAACTTGTTTTTAATCCACTTCAATCAGTGTAGATGAAGGGGAGGAGACAGGTTAAAGAAGGGATTTTTCAGCCTTGAGACAATTGAGACTGGTTGTTGTATGTGTGCCATTCAGAGGGTGAATGGGCAAGACCAAAAGATTGAAGTGCCTTTTGAACGGGGTACGGTTAGTAGGTGCCAGAACGCACCGGTTTGTGCCAAGAACTGCAACGCTGCAGGGTTTTTCACGCTCAAAGCAGTTTTCAACGTGTATCAGAAATGGTCCACCACCCAAAGGACATCCAGCCAACTTGACACAACTGTTTGGAAGCATTGGAGTTCAACATGGGCCAGCATCCCTGTGGAAACGCTTTTGGACTACTAGTAGAGTTCATGCCCCGACGAATTAGGGCTGTTCTGAGGGCAAAAGTGGGGGGGGGGGGGGGTGTGCAACTCAATATTCGGTAAGGTGTTACTAATGTTTGGTAAACATTTTACATTTTAGTCATTTAAGAGCATACGCTCTTATCCAGAGCGTCTTTACAGTTAGTGAGTACATACATTTTCATACTGGCCCTCCCATGGGGAAAGAACCCACAACCTGGCGTTGCAAGCGCCATGCCCTACCAACTGAGCTACAGGGTACTAAACCTACAAAACCTCACTGCAGAGAACAGACCAGCAGGCTATCTAGTATCTACCCCACAGGCTGAAACCAACCTCACTGCAGAGAGACAGACCAGGCTATCTAGTATCTACCCCACAGGCTGAACCAACCTCACTGCAAGAGAACAGACCAGGCTATCTAGTACGGACCCCCACAGGCTGACCCACCTCACTGCAGAGACAACCAGGCACTGCATCTAGACCACAGAACCAACCTCAGCAAGAGAACTATAATCTAGTATCTACTCCCCACACAGGCTGAAAAGCCAACCTCACTGCAGAGAAACAGACCAGGCTATCTAGTATCTACCCCACAGGCTGAACCAACCCGCACTGCAGAGAACAGACCCAGGCTATCTATTATCTACCCCACATGCTAACCACCTCACTGCGAACAGACCAGAGCTATCTATACTATCCTCAGGCTGCAACCTCGAGAACAGACCAGGCTATCTAGTATCTACCCCACAGGCTGAACCAACCTCACTGCAGAGAACAGACCAGTGCAGGTATTATACCCTACAGTAATCTACCCCACAGAGGCTGAGTATCTACCCAACCACTCACTGCAGAGAACAGACCAGGCTATCTAGTATCTACCCAACAGGCTGAACCCCACAGAGAAGCTGTATTCCCCCCGGCTGCACCAACCTCACTGCAGAGAACAGACCAGGCTATCTCTAGTATCTACCCCCCTGCAGAGAACTGAAAGGGCTATCTAATTTACCTCACTGCAGAACCTCAACAGAAGGACAGCAACCAGGCTATCTAGTATCGACCGCCACAGGCTACCCCGCCTGCAAGAACAGGCTGAACCGAACCCCACTGCTGACCAACCTCACTGGCAGAGAACAGACCCTGGCGATCCACCTCTTCCTTTCTCTTAGATGTTTCTAGTCAGGTGTATTTTTAGTTTACAGGGTTTTTATATACAGGTGTAAAGTGACTTATCTTTCACCTGGAGGACAATACAGGGTAAGTTTACTGCGTGTGTTGTCGTCGGTGCTCCTCTCTCTCCTCTGGGGGTGGTTTCCTACAACCCGCTCGTACTCTGTTGATTAGCCACAGGGGTGCAGGCTTTCAGTCTAGCCTGCAGTGACGTAGCATCTTAAGATAACCGTCCCACCAGAATGAAAAAAAAACATGATTGTTCAGGGTTGGAAACGGGTGTGTTAGTGAAGGGCCTGGAGCAAAGTCCTGCACACCCCAGTCAAAGGGTTGAAAA